>JAVTVY010033465.1:0-13990 GCA_036873755.1 Hanleya hanleyi
GTGGTGGTGGGTATAACGTCGGTCGTCGTTGTCTGTTCACGTTCAGAGATGGTGCTGGGGGTGGGTACAACGTGGGTGGTCGTCGTCGTTGTCGGTTCACTGTGAGGGATGAAATCCGGTGGGTCTTGAGACGTAGTAGGTGTACTTGGTGTAAGTGTAGAGCTCGACGTGGCTTGTACGCGGGGTGTGGTGGTGGTGGTGACTGGGCTCGATACGACTGGTGCTCTCTGTAGACCCGTTTCACTGATGGCTGGTGTTCTCAGTTGGTTAAGTAACGTACTGACATAGGCTACGTCGTAAAACACACCTCCGTACAACACACTCAGCAGGGTTAGCAATAGCACCCCAAAGACCACTTGCGCTTTGCGCGTTTTGCGAGACGCTGTCTTCAGAGGCAGCTGCTGTTGGTCCATAGCACTGTGGTCGGATGTGGAATGAAGGAGGACGGCAGTGGTGTCTGGTTTTATAGTCGTTTCACCTGGTTGGCCGCGACCCAGGAATTGAAGGAACTGGGCCAGCCTTGCCATTTTACGAAATGAAACAGTTTGCCACGTCGACGTTCCGTTTTCAAAATCTGCTCCACCGTGTAGTAGTCTTGCTGTGTTTTTACAACAGGCTGTAATTCCGTGTCGTAAAACGTCCCCAGCAACGTTTCCCCTTGGAGATCTTCCAGTTCATAGACTCGCCGCTGTCGGGGTAGGCGCCGTTTAATCAGGAAGTGCTCATCGCTCCAGTTAGGCAAGTAACTTTTCTCGAACTTGCCCTTGACTTTACTGATCCGTACAGGGTCCCCGACCTTGTACGCCGCCTTCGTCGTTCGCTGCGATGGCCTGGGGTACAAGACACGCCGGACTTGGGCTTCATTGCGTTGGGTCACGGTAATTGGGGCTCTCTCTATACTTCGATGATAGGCTCGATTGTAACCCTTCACCAGTTTCGGGAGAACATCGATGTACCGCCTTGTATTCTTATAGGTGAAATATTTATACATGCGGCCTTTGAATGTCCTGTTGAACCTCTCCACCACGGAAGCCTTGGTCTCGTTGTACGTATGGAAGAAAAACACCTTCTGTTTCTTGAGAAAGGCTTGGAACGGTCTGTTGAGGAATTCCGTGCCTTCGTCGGTTTGCAAATACAAAGGTTTGCGCCCGGTCTTGAAGATGTCTTTGAACGCCGCTATGAGATTTGCCCCCGTTTTCGTCCGGATGGGTACCACCCACGCATACTTGGATAGGATATCGATGCACGTCAAGATATACCGATTCTCATCGTTGTGTTTGGCAAAGGCGCTCATATCCACCAAATCCGCTTGCCACTGGGCATCTATTCCTCCCACGATGACCCGGTTCCGTAGAAAATGGCGACGGACAGATCGATGTAAGGTATAGGTGTCTTGTCTTCTTAACCAATCTCGGACTTGGGCACGTTGTACCCCCTGGGGTTTGGCCGCTCGATAGAGAGCCGACAATGCACTATAGGCTGCCGGACTGTCGGGACTGTAGTATAAGTTATCCAACACCTTCTCCCAGCGCTTCATGGTGACAAAATGATGATGGACCCTGGCTCTATCGTTTATTTATAACGGGTATATCTTGGGCCTGAGTTTCTTTCTGATTTTCTTCGTGGACTTCCACAGTGGCCATGGTCAATGACCAGTCCAACTCGTCTGATGACCGCTTGATAAGCACTTCATCCACATCCACCACGGCATCTTCCAATGCAGACCATAGATCAGGGTGAAGGGTAAAATGCACTGTACCTCCATCTAGCCGAGCCAATTGAGCAAAGAAAGGGCCGCGTCGAATGTACACATCGTGACACAAGTGGATGAGGTCGCCGTCCAGTTCACCAGACAACACCCGTTTGAATTTGGTCCAGCCCTCCCGGGACAGACGAATGTGAGCCGGGCACGGTTGTGTAGGGTCCGTGTCTCCCACCACCTCCTCCATGATATCGACCTTATCCGCATACACGTGCAGGAAAACCTCGAGGGTCAAGCTGAAATACGCCAGTACTATATGCTCCGTCATGGTCAGTACGTGAATGGTACCAGATTTCACTGTCTCTCGTATTTATAGGGAGAACCCCGTGATATCAAAGGATCAGGTGGTCATGTCATTGGGCTGACTGAGTGTAGCGGGGTAATCAATGGCATCGTCGTCGGGTTCATGTAGTTGTTCATGGGGTTCAGCCATTGGTCCCGCGGCTTCATCACGGATTTTTTCTTCTTCTTCATCGTTCTGGCCCGTCATGTGTGTGTGGGTGGCTTCATGAGGTGACCCTGTCATTCCAGCCTCTGCGCATTCTATACATATAGTATTTTCTCCATCCGCTTTTTTTTTTCATTAGGTTCATCTAGTGCGTGTTCGATAGCATGAGCCCATGCCAATTGGTGGGGTGATCGATCGTCGGGTATAAATAACTGGTCCACCAGAGGGCTTATTTTCTCCAAGGCTGACCACAGAGAGGGAGTTAGGAGGAAACTTCGAGCCGGCTCTTGGTAGCGTCCCACCCGTGGGTAGAGCGCAGTATGGTATACGTAGTTGGCCTTATCCAGGTGGATCAGGTGTCCGTCTAACTCTCCGCTCAACACCCGTTTAAACTTAGTCCACCCATCACGCTGTAGTGTCACCGTATTCGATAAAGTCTCAGGGGACGCCCTCCAATCCCCGCCACTATCTTCCACCAGAGTCACATAATCTTCATAAACGTATAATCCCACCTGGTAAGGTGTAAGGGGAAGGATGGCTCGTAGGACGGATGACATGCTTGGTCCAAATGTCGAACGGTGAATGACACACACTCTGTCTGACCCTGGTATTTATAGTGTCAATACCACAGCGCCAGGGTGAATAGGGCACAGACTATTATGAGGCCAACCAGCCGGTGCTGGTTGCGGCGTGAGCGCTCGTGGTCCATAGCCCGAGCATCAAGGATGGCTGTCATAGTCCAGTAGTGGTGAGTGATGGCGCGCCTCTCCATCGAGTGCACTCTGTGGAGGACCGCTTCTGTGAACTCGTTCAGGATCTGGCGTCGTCCCTCGTTGTCGTCGCCATCTGCAAACATGGACCGGACCACTGCTCGGTAACCCGTGAATGAATTCACCACGGTGGCATACTGTAAAATGCGAGTCGCATGGGGCTGAGTCTCCGCCATGGCTCTGTAGAAATGAAGGTGTGGGATCCAGAGGGACGTGTTTTATAGACCAGATGTAGCTCTACGGGTATAGTCCGTGATACGTACTATTCTGATGGGTTAGTCCAAAAAAAGGGAGCAACAACAACAACACAGATTACAGATCAATCCTTTTATTATGCGTGAACAACATAGAAATGCATGTACTGACCTGTCTGTGGGAGGTTTCCCCACAATGGCGTTCACCTTCGCGTCTTTTCGTGTACGTCCGTGTCTTTTCGTTAAAGTCCGTGTATCTTCGGTAAAGTCCGTAGGCATTGGGCAAGGAAGCTTTTTCCCGAGGCCGAATCACCGCCAGACATGACTGCATCACCGCGGATGAATACATTCTTGCACTCACTCACACCACAGGTCGAGTGAGGTATCAAATTGAAGCATAGGTGAAGGAGCATTTAATGGACTGGGTGTGGAGTTGACATATCGATAAAAAATGGATATGACCTTGAACTGATCACGTGACCTCCCCGTGAGGGAAAAACCCCAGAACCAAGTCAGTACATGCATCCCATAGTCCCAGGTCACGCCCGATTCACGCAGACCGGAAGTGACGTCATACACCTGCGCACAACCGTGATGGAAAAACCCCAGAACCAAGTCAGGACATGCATTCCACACAGGCAGAATGCAGGCAGGCAGACAGGAAGGCAGGCAGGTAGGAGGGCTGGCTGGCTGGCTGGCTGATCAAGTCAGGTCAGGTAAGTCAGATTGAATACACCCCTTTCCCTAAAAATAGACTCCTTTTATACATTTTACTACTCGCGGCCATCTTGTACCCACCTCCCACATGGCCGCCATGTATCACTAGCTTCAATAAACTTTCATACCCTTCGGCCACCGCGTATGCGCAGAATGACGCTATTTCAAATCCGCTAGTCCAGGCAGATGCCCCTTCACCTAAGCTTCACTTTGATACCTCACTCGATCTCATTGCACCAGTAGTAACTCCCCTAGCTCCCAACACGGCTATTTCCATACCCTTGGGCCACCGCGCATGCGCAGAATGACGCTATGTCAAATCCGCTAGTCCAGTCTATCAGATGCTCCTTCACGTCACCTTCACTTTGATACCTCACTCGATCCCATTGGACCATTATTGGCTTCGCTAGCTCCAAAACGGCTATTTTCATACCCTCGGGCCACCGCGCATGCGCAGAATGCTGATAGTTCAACCCACACCAGTCCATCAGATGGCCCTTCATCTCACCTTCGCATTGATACCTCACTCGGCTCCATCGGCCCACTAGGGGCGCCCCTAACGCCATATCAATAATACATGTACATCCATCAATAATACATGTACATCCCTCAATAATACATGTACATCCCTCAATAATACATGTACATCCCTCAATAATACATGTACATCCCTCAATAATACATGTACATCCCTCAATAATACATGTACATCCATCAATAATACATGTACATCCATCAATAATACATGTACATCCATCAATAATACATGTACATCCATCAATAATACATGTACATCCCTCAATAATACATGTACATCCCTCAATAATACATGTACATCCATCAATAATACATGTACATCCATCAATAATACATGTACATCCCTCAATAATACATGTACATCCCTCAATAATACATGTACATCCATCAATAATACATGTACATCCCTCAATAATACATGTACATCCCTCAATAATACATGTACATCCATCAATAATACATGTACATCCCTCAATAATACATGTACATCCATCAATAATACATGTACATCCATCAATAATACATGTACATCCATCAATAATACATGTACATCCATCAATAATACATGTACATCCATCAATAATACATGTACATCCCTCAATAATACATGTACATCCCTCAATAATACATGTACATCCATCAATAATACATGTACATCCCTCATGTACATCCCTCAATAATACATGTACATCCCTCAATAATACATGTACATCCATCAATAATACATGTACATCCATCAATAATACATGTACATCCCTCAATAATACATGTACATCCCTCAATAATACATGTACATCCATCAATAATACATGTACATCCCTCAATAATACATGTACATCCCTCAATAATACATGTACATCCATCAATAATACATGTACATCCCTCAATAATACATGTACATCCATCAATAATACATGTACATCCATCAATAATACATGTACATCCATCAATAATACATGTACATCCATCAATAATACATGTACATCCATCAATAATACATGTACATCCATCAATAATACATGTACATCCCTCAATAATACATGTACATCCCTCAATAATACATGTACATCCATCAATAATACATGTACATCCCTCAATAATACATGTACATCCCTCAATAATACATGTACATCCATCAATAATACATGTACATCCCTCAATAATACATGTACATCCATCAATAATACATGTACATCCATCAATAATACATGTACATCCATCAATAATACATGTACATCCCTCAATAATACATGTACATCCATCAATAATACATGTACATCCCTCAATAATACATGTACATCCATCAATAATACATGTACATCCCTCAATAATACATGTACATCCCTCAATAATACATGTACATCCATCAATAATACATGTACATCCCTCAATAATACATGTACATCCATCAATAATACATGTACATCCCTCAATAATACATGTACATCCCTCAATAATACATGTACATCCATCAATAATAACAGGCCGCCATTTTGTCCCACCACCCACACGACACAAAAAACAGGCCGCCATTTTGTCCCACCACCCACACGACACAAAAACAGGCCGCCATTTTGTCCCACCACCCATACGACACAAAAAACAGGCCGCCATTTTGTCCCACCACCCATACGACACAAAAACAGGCCGCCATTTTGTCCCACCACCCATACCACACAAAAAACAGGCCGCCATTTTGTCCCACCACCCACACCACACAAAAAAACAGGCCGCCATTTTGTCCCACCACCAAAACAGGCCGCCATTTTGTCCCACCACACACACACACGCATGCGCACACCACCCATTGTGACGTCACCCCAAGTTCTGCGCATGCGCAGTGAGGCGCTATCCTGCCTTCTTGCGGACTACATACTACTGGGGCACTTTCCGCCCCCCCCCCCCCTCCAGGGTGCGGTACACCCCAAATCGCCCAGGCCAGATAAAGTTAATTTATTTCGGCCAATCGAATCATACTTCTATACATTGTTATCTTGCTTCCATTGGTCATATTCACATTTCTTGGGGTTAGTTTCAGATGGTTGTAAAGCAGACAACGTGAGATGGTCGCCATCTGCAACCTATACTTGTCAATATCTCAACCATCTCAATGACAGCGACTTCGTTAAATGGCTATTTGCGTTCGTGATTCTTAATGGTTGATTTATCCATATTAACCCCCTGCTTTACGTATGAATACTCCAATTTTGATTGATATGAACAAATTCTGGAACACTTGAATATCCCCTACCAAAAAAAAAGAAGTAAATTAGTAAACAATTATCTGTTCAGAAATAAAATAGCTTTTGTCACTTTTCCTCTCTTTTTGAAGAAAAATGAGGAAAATATCATTTTTCTGGTACCCCACTAGGTCGCCGTTTTTAATTTATCCACGGCCCTCTGTTGGGGGTTATGCAAATAGGTTCAAAATGTCCCCAATATGACAAATGAAACAATCATGGGGTGTCACGTCTCAAGGTTTTTGTCGTTTTGGAGATAGGAGCAGAAAAAAACAACAACAGGAGAGCGAAAATTGCCTCCCCCACCAGGCCAGGTAGCGTTAAGATATATGAAGAGTCGCTGACACACGCCTGCTGTAAATGGCGACAGATGGACCTGAATGTACCAGTGGGGACACCAGTGGTTATAAAATAGTAGTGGTTTGATACAGACCTGTTATGGGCCACTCAAAATAACTGTTCAATTAAATTGTGGACATTTGTTCTGGTTTAGTTATATGAAGGGTCTCTGACACATATCACATATAAACAGCGTCGGGTGAGTGTGATGAACTATCTTAATGAGAACATGCCTATAGCTACTTAAGGATGTCCGCTGATGGTTAATGCCTTTTTTTCTATTGGGTTACCTCCCTTCCTAGGTTAAGAGATGGGGATTTTCTTTAAAAGCCTTCTGGCCGAGAATTTTGCACACCAACATCCATCCAATTTGCTAAATTTTGATAGACATTGTGATTATCTGCAAGCAGTTAAAATATAAGAAAAAGTTAAATACTATTTATATGAATTTTTCATGAATATGTTTCAAAACTAGGGCTATTCCCTATGCTTTCTGGGTTATCAAATTGACCATGTGTGTGGGTCCACTTAACGTTGCCTACAGCTAAAAAATGCACACCAACCTATATTTCTTTCTTTGTTTTTCCTCTTATTAAACAATTATGAATTCAACAACACACATTATTGAAAAAGTTAATTGCTTTGATTTACCACCAGGGGACATCCTTAAGAGATAAAAGATGGAATATGAGAAACCAGTTTGTATCAAATGATTAGATATTTCAAAGGTACTGATTGCGCACGACTTTTAGCAGATTCTGATTGTTGTTCCATGCGTATGACCGTTGGCAAAGATTGCAGGAAAAAAAATTCAAATCCTGTTCCTTGTCATTCACCAAATGTTATATAAACGGTCTCCTTGCTTTGCATATTTCTCATAAAGGTAATGCCCTGAAGTATATTTATCCACTTCCACTGAATTTGAAAGAGACATATCATTTAAACCTATACCCAAAAAATCGAAAGGGGATATAAGAAGAGAGATGATTACGATTTCAACCACAGGGGCTCATTATCACTGTTAATTGGTTAGTTTTTTTTTATTCGGAGAAGGGGCGTCCAGGTTGTGCGAAAGAGTAGATGCTGCTGCCAACCACGCTCCCAAAATTAAGGATTCATAATCCGTTTTCTCAAAAATCGAATAAAACGCATCTTAAATAGGGCGAAAAATGTTTAAATTGCATATATCTTGCTTCAGCTTTTTCAGGTCTGGCCTCTGCGGACCGATAAATGCATATCTCTGCCAGATTTTAATAAAGTCTCGTGAAAGTGCCCGAGAACGGGCGAGACCACTGCCAGCTGGGTTCGCCATGAGGGAGTGCCAACTCAGTTGACAATGGTCTCGCCCGTTTTCGAGCACTTTCGCGAGACATTTTCCTCGGGTGACGGTCAATCTAGAACTGTCGATTAGAATTTTTTTACTAAAGTAAAATATAAGCAATGTATCCATTTGTCGTTCTGCTAAAATGCAGTTTTGAGAGCATGGTTGGCGACCACATCGTCTTGAGTGTCCGCCCTTCTACTTCACTTCACGACCTTGAACTCCTGTCCCAAATCAACAGCTTTAACCATTTAACAACGGTAACCATCCCTTCCCGGAAACTGATTCTACAACATGTACCGCGGTTTTCACTCAGAAATGGTGATCAGTATAAACACTGATAGATAAATAAGAGCGAAGTGTACAAGATCATGGCTTTCCGCAACTTGTGAAAGAGAGGGGTAGTTTGTTGTAGTCAGCAATATTCCAGCTATATCGCCTAACATCTGCACTGCTAGAGATCGTGTGAGCATCATGTATTATTTCCGGCGGCGCTGCGCCGCCGGATTTCTGAATTCGCTAAACATGGGAGCGGCCATCTTGATATTGGACGAGTAACAGGTGTTTTCTCGAGCCATACTTCACAGACGTGCCGCTGAGTGATCCAACTAGTTTTATATCGTAAAACGACAGGATTGTATCAACCGTTGGTGGTTAACACATTAATATTAATTCTGTTATAATGAATTCATCGAATAAATGTCCTTTAGTACTATTTTATCACGGCTGAGAGACCAAATCGATGACCATACATGATCAAGATATTCACCTGTACCATGTGTACGTCTGCAGCAAAATGTTTGAGATTGAACTGCGAGTTACTAAAAACTTGAAACAGTAAAACACGCGGATCGGATTGTTGTGTAGAGAAAGTCGATCTAGGCTTAATTCACAATGACACACAATCAATAAAGAAATAGTGGCTTGATGATGGGTCCCGTATAATGCCACAGCGCGATCTCTTACATCAGGCTATATGAAATGACTTAATACGTCAACCAGAGAACATTACTTTCAAAGTCCTAGTTTGACATTTTGCATTTTGCATTTTGCCAGCAAGCACTTAACTTCCGGCTAACCCCACACTTTCCAGATGGGTTATTGCGCGAACTACATTAGTCAAACCTTTAAGGAAAACAAACAAATCGACGTTTTTTTTTACCATAATGTGCATCGTGACCTGTATTCACCAGTTGCACACGTAATCGGCTTGTAATACGCAGATTATAAGCTACAAACGTTTCCGCCGGCATTGATGCATCTGCATCAATAAGTTTTCTTGTACGATCTTCGTGATGTTCATATTGTAGCGATAAAGCCTCGCTTAAGCTTTTGTGAAGTCCGTGATCAGGTTTCAGAATAAAGATATTCAATGTGAACCATATTCACTGAGATAAATAGTTACTACCCATCGGTAATGTCAGAATAAATACGAAGTAGGGAACTCAACACCAGTATATCGGATTAACCAATAAACTCTTTTATTCTTTGTTGAACATATTTTATACAATGACGCAAGTTCTGTTGTTCATACCATAATAGGATTGCGTAGTAATTGAGTAGTTTATATGTTATACAATAAAAGTGCTGAATGTATAGAAGCAAGGTAAATTCCTGTAGTATTTTTATAAATCAATGCCAAACACCTGAAACCAAATACTTATTGATGTACCAGTGGGGACCCCTTTGTGGTCCCACAAGGATGGCTGCAGTCAAGTACTCCATTCAATGTCCTATTGATATGCGGTGGTACCTTCTGTTGTAAGATGGAATGATTGTAGTTGAATACTTGATATACACCCAATGATATGCTGGAGTACCTATATGGTATCAATAAAACACCTGCAGTTGAATGCTATTGTAACTACCTAATACCTTCATGGGGTTGCCAATGACGCTAAAATGGATGACTACTGCAGCAGTGCACCCCATGTCTCCATGAGGTGCTGCACTTGGACAATTAATAAATGACAGATGAAATCGAATCTCCCGCTTATATACACGTCGGCACCATATCCTCAAACCCAAAGTGTCAAAATCCCAAATATGCTTCAAAGTTAAAAATACTTAGCGAATTCATGCAACTCTTTCAGTTTCAAAACAAACAATACATATAGTTTATAAGAATACATAATCTACTCAGAATACGCTTATAGTTTTATCTGAAACAATGTGTAATATATCTGGTTTAGAGAATATCAGTATCCAAAACAAAGATGTCAGCCTCCGAGAGATGAGGAATAAAGTCTGTGGATTTATCGCTTAGAACTGCCAAATAAGATCGAACTACACTTGCCATGTAAATGCCTATTCAAGGTAAAACACTGCTTTAACATCGACACATCAATAATTTAAAGTAACTTCAGTAATTAGCAAGTTTTAGTTCGAACTACAAGACGTACCGTCAATGAGTATGCAAATAATATGCAAGCTAGACTGCAGATGTCTAAGTTATAATTACTCAATACTAGACAAAATATTCGCAATGAGCTAAGGATAGACAAATGACCATTTCAGAATTTACTACGCGACTATTTACTATATTACGCGAATTTAAAGAACAATTCAATATCAAAATATAGTTGACCTAAGTCCCAAAACTATATTCCCAACTTGCAACTAGACATGTATTAAATTGTAGGACCAATTTACAATCCAATTTCATACAGCCATAAACATCTACGTTTCAGAAAAATATATGAACTCTCATATACAACGCTAATTAGAATCCCGAAAACTAACTCAGCAAGAATACAATAAAACCTGGGAATATCTGCACTTACTCAAGAAGTACACAACACATGTATATATTCATATTGCATGACGACCCACACTCGTCTCAATATGCATAGCCACAATCCAAGCGTAACTGAGATGTAATACTAATGGAAACGATTAAATCCATCATACTGATCAAGAATAATACAGATCCGTCATACGGATTCAACGACTATCATGCCTTGAATTGACAGCAAAATGGAAAACCGCTCTGTCTTGCAAGAAACTAGCGTGTGTCTAATTTTATGCCTGCTTGGTGTTTAGTACTAATATTGTCATGTGAAAAGGCTTTTCGATCAAGGATGTTGAAATTCTTCATGGACGACAGCTGGCTATTGATTTTCAGATCTCACCCTTGCACCCAAGGATGCATCAATGGTCAATAGGACAGTCACGAGATCGAACTCTTTAGCCGAAAAAGGTGCGAAACGACGTCATTGCCCACGTGACGTTACGCTGTGGTTAGGCATCGAACCACTTCTTTACATTTGCAATGCTCTATTATTTCATTCACGGACTATTACAAGCAATTAAAACTCTACATCATAACATTTAGAGCCGTTATTGCTGTATGCACTATTAATCAGCAATGTCACCTTAATGTATTGCCTTCTTATTGTTTATATGTGAATAAAATCAAATCTAGCCAGACGAGTGTAGTGTTTTGACACTAAACTGTGCTGGGTTTTCTAAATGAGAACACATGCATGTAAATACTCAGGTTGGGACAACAGTTCATAAAAGACAAGGGTAGACGTGTGTCACACGCACCAGCGACAAGGCTGCACAACTCTGCTAGAATCAGTGTGTCGTCCGTTTTCAACATTCTGGGCATGCGCAGACATTGAATGGGGAAAAATGACATTGGGATAGACGTTTTGGGGTCGACGTCGACCCATAGTGGGGGGGGGGGGGGGGATATTGCAATGGACGTTTGGGGGTGGAGTTGGGCCCATAGTGGGCGTACTGGGTCGGGGAGGGTATCAATGTGAAGCGCTCCTCCAGTCGGACCAAATCATGGATAGGTGCATGTTTTATCCGGAATGAAACACGGACTTTACCCCTAAAATGATCCGATTAACCATGTCCAGAGGGGTTAATATTGTTCCCAGCGGCCTGTCGAGATATGCAGATTGGGTTGTTTTTTCACAGAAAAAGGCGGAATACGTAAACCCCCACGTGCGGAAAAGACAGACTTTATATGGTAGGGATAGGCGAGCAGCTAATGTAGACAGTACCGCTCAGGTGCGCCATTGAGACATGGCCACCCGTATACACTAACCTTTGAGTGAGTTAGTGAGGTATTCTAAGTGAGTGAGTGAGTGAGTGAGTGAGGGAGGCGTGCCCAACGCCCGTGAGGCGTGCCCAACGAGTGAGTGAGTGTTGAGTGAGAGTGAGTGAGTGAGTTATTGAGTGTGGCATTGTGAGTGGGAGAGTGAGTGAGGCTTGCCCAACGCCCGTGAGGCGTGCCCAACGCACGTCCTAAAGCATTGACGCACTAACGATGGTGAATGTGTATGAGTGCGTGAGTGAGTGAGAGAGTGAGTGAGTGAGTGAGTGAGTGAGAGTGAGTGAGTGAGTGGTCATATAAGGTCGTTTATACACCATTAACCTCAGTCTGTAATCACGATCTAACCGAGTACCATGTCAGAAACATGTACGTTCTGTCAGAAGACACTCTCTCTTTGCAACAATATGCTCAGACATATTCGTCTAATGCAGAGACAAGAGACACTACTGAGTCCCGGTATACGGCCACCAAGTGGAGTAGAGAATCCCTACACCATGACGGTGAGCGGCCCTACGGAATGTAGCAAGACATCCTGGATGATCAAATTCTCAGAAGAATGGCCCCTCAGTTATACCCGTATAGGCTGGTGCTACAGTCAGTGGTAGTCCGCCTACGAAACTACAAGGTGACAAAATGTAACGAACATGATAAGTTACAAAGTTAAATTCAGATCTTCCTTCCTTACTTATGCGCATGAAGGAATTTACAGGTGATATGGTTGGTATCCGCTCCTTTCCCTGTAGGTCACCCCCAATACGGCATTAGAACATGGACCAGACCGAACATGTGTTGTTTAAATCGTACGAGGTACTTCAATTAATCTAGGTCAGTATGCATTAATATAATCATTTCCGATGTACTCATTGATAGCATACAGCAACACAAAGTCATAAAGTCAAATACACATGACACTTGGTGTATCTTCCAAACAATGTCAGATGCGCCTCGGGTGGTTTTATTCACAATCTGTGAATCTAATAAAACGCCAGCTTTGGAGATATTCGCCAGCTTTCGAGCGAGTCAAAGGTAAACCTGTATCTGTGCCGCGGTCAGTTCATTTGGAGATTCTGATTGAAATAAACTATTGAATAGCGGAGTTACTTTGAGTTTAGGGTCAACTTTTCCATAGGTTCAACAATATGTATGATCGTCAGAGGCAGAGTCAAGCAAATTTCTCAATAAACTAATGCACAAATTCCAATTAAAATACAATAAAAATTTCTATGCACAGTATCTACAGAGAATAATTTAAACAATAGAAGGTACCCTTGCTGTCATAACTGAAATATATGGCCAACGGTGATATCTTGAACTTCAGGGCCCATTGTTCTATAAATACACTAAACCTTACAACCGCAACATTGAAACATTGACTCAGAATGCCGTGCGTCTCATTTTCAGCAAAATTGATTGCGTACATGAATTAATCCGCATACCATATAAATAAACAATCCCATTTGGAAAGAAAACGCGTGGTCAGTATTGCCAGCTATCACAGAAGAAAGATTCGATTCTTATTTTGTATACATCTATCTATCTATCTATCTATCTATGTATTTATCTATTATATTTACCCATTCACCATGCGTTGTG
>JAVTVY010033466.1:0-14610 GCA_036873755.1 Hanleya hanleyi
ACTTCGCTGGCTCGATAGCATAAGGTTCCAAGAGGTCGAGAGATTTTTACTCAATCAAATTGCAATAAAAATAAACACATCAAAATCAGTTATATATTGCGATATACTGCTTTAGACCTATCCGTGACAGTTCAGATTTTCTGCAAGCTATCCAATCAGGAAATTAGAATATACTTTCTGTTACTTGAATCTGAAAAGGAACGATTTGTAAACATTTAGCTTTCAAATGTTATCGCAAGAATCATATTTTGAACTTGCAAACAAGATAATTGTGCAGCATTTTCAAATTTCTTCATGAAATGCTATTACGTCAGTTCAAATTTCAATAATTCGAAAAGCCCTCCTAAAAACATGATCCCAGTAAACATGTTCAACTAGAAGGATTAATAACTTAGAAACGAAGGAAAATTTAGAAAATAAGGCATTGTTATTTAGTTTTACACATTTACTGAATTGTCACCCAACATTTCATAATTTTATATGTAATAGCATAGGAGTTATTAGAAGACCAATCTGAAAACGAGGTAAAACAATTAAGGGCGTAAACCAGCAAAAACTACCGAGAAGCGATTAACGGCGTAAACCAGCAAAAACTACCGAGGAGCGATTTTTCTGACCGGTAGTTTATTTAACCAAGTTAAATGATTTTTAACCCAGTTTAAATCCAACTGAATTTTCAATATTATTTATATTATACTATTATAAAATAGCCTTTTTTACATCCTGTAAAATGGGAGGAATTAAGTCAATACCACCAAAAAAAGTTGTCGAGGACGGTTATTCCGCCAAACATCTCTTGAATTCTGTGATCAATATCGCACATTGACAGTAAGATGAACGTGACATCTCGGACATTATAGGTTAACATTTTTCCCTTAACCGGGGCAAGGAACAATTTGTCAGCCATGTGTTTTACATCTCCAAGGAGTTCGAATAAACAAAGACAATTTAAACGTGACCGAGATACATTATATTATAGAAAACGACTTGGGAATTTATTTGGATAAAAGAACACTTGTAAGTGTTAAGGATTTAATGAACCAAACAGTATCATGGATTGAGAGTGCCTGGAGAGGCTTTTATATTGATAATACCTCCGAGCCAAATCGAGTTTCAGGTGTACAGATGAAATTATGTATTGTTGCCATCAGTATTGTGAGTTTTTGGAGTTCGTACTAACCGTCGGCCGTAAAAGGTATCTCGTTTATTGACGCGGAAATTCTTTTGTGAACGCCTATATTCACAAACTCAAACACTCATGTATGTGATATTTATGCGATGTTACACACTGAGAGCAATGCACGATCGCAGAATATATGGCGGTATGCTTGGTAACTTGTTTCTAATTCAGCATAAAGGGGTCGGAATTCTCCTATATTGGTTAGAATTATTTGGGTGAGAGCCACCACAGCCGTCAGCTTTTGTAAAGTGTCAATGTTCTGTTGTTAAAGTTATAGCTACCTACTCTCATTCTCTGATGTATATACTTTCTCCTCGCTAACAGACTTCCAGCGTCAAAGCCGGACCGGACAATTTCCAGTGATTCTGGATCTTGTTGATCAGTCTCTTCTTATTTTCTCGATTAAAAAAAACCATCGGGATATCGTCATTAATCTGTGATTTTTTTCTCGCCCGCTAAGCAATTATAAACAAGAACATTGGTGTCGATTTTTTCTCCATTTAAAACACCATCAACATCGAACAATCGCGATAAAATAGAAGATATCGAAGAAGAGCAGTCACAAGAAGATCTTCGTCTCTCCTATGAAAATCACGACTTGCACAAAAAATATCCATTGAAATATGGATTCGCTTCGGTATATACGGAAACACAACGGAATCTCGATATCCGTTCATTCGTGAGTTTTCTTGATTAAAAAACGACCGCAACTAGAATAAACCAGCACATTACTCGCAGGTCAATACGTCACGTTGACACCTTTATCATCTCATACAGTCGCTAGCCAGGGGCTCGGACCCAATAACACTGACGCACGCACGCACGGCTCCTTTAATAGTATAGAAAACATTCACACAGAACAATCGAGATTAATAGTTTTAGAAGAAATAACATCCCCCGAGTTCTTACTGGACACAAATATTCCAGCGGGACCTGCATATGGCGTATACATATCTCGCCTAGTAGTATTTGATAGATCCGGTGTAATATGTGACGATTTTAATCAATGTCACAAAATATTATAAACCTATAAAACAGGAATTGGGGGTAGCCGTGTTAGACTGTGTAGTATAAAAGGGTGGCACCTTTAAGACTAAGTTAAATGGTCACGAGCTTTCGCAGATAGTGGATATCTGCTTCGACAGGGTCCGCTTTCACCAAGCGCCTCCACACAAAGTTTTTCAAATTTGGCGATACATATCGCATGCTTATGGAAAATACGACCATAGCGTACAAGACAAGAAAGGCATACGGTAATCAAAGCGTTCTCTAGATAACGACTTTACAGCAAATTCAGCGATACGGATTTGATATTTTGGAACATCATGCTTTCTTGGTGGCACCATTACAAACTGTTGACCACTTCTGTCTTGCAGGAAACTAGATACTATGCTTGTTTTTTTCCTTTGTTGATCAGACGGTGGGCTAAGAATGCGGCGTGAAATCTCCCGCCATTGCAGCATTGTCATATGGGGATCTATGGCTCGTGTGGTTTCCAATTGGGATTGCCGCTTAAATTTTGCGGACACGTTTGGATAATCGGGCACCCTCATTCGCATGCATTTCAACGGGCCATGCCATGGTCCCAGAATGCGAATTTTGGACACTTCTGAATAACCGAAAACCCTAATTGGAATGCACTTCACTGGGTCTTGCAACTGTTCTACGACCACGAACTGAAAAATCCCCCGAAAACATCCGAATTGCCTGCGTCATATTTCCATCTTTCTCCATGTTTTACGCACAAGTTTGGTTACAAAATTTCAAAAGCATCCCATGCAGCAGCTACAGCATACCTAAGATATCGAATAAGGCAAACGCCTACCGGTGTGGTTGTTATCTCTTATGCACTGTTACAGGTTACATGTAGATCTGCCTGAAAAGCAAGAACATGCAAAATTGGTCCTGCATAATGCACCTGGACAGTGGCTCCTACGAAACATCGGTCATCGCATATTGGAATCAACTGCAACAGGGAAAGGCCTCAGAGAGGAGGGATCTCTCATATTAGATGTACATCTAGAAGCTATTTTTCTACCCCTTTATCCGCAGGGAAATAACATATCTTTATCAGACGGGTATAATGTGGAATAGAGAATTCACTGGTATTTCTAAAAAAACGTTTTTAGTTTGAATTGGGGTGGTCTAATATCACAAGCAATATTCCGGGTTGTCCTTCCATATACTCTATTCCTTTTCCCAATATTTTAAGCGCCTGAAATCAGTATAGTTCTTGTTTTTGATGAGAGTGATCATTCTTTTTCTTTATCACTGTCCGAATTCTTTCTCTAGGAGAATTGTTGATCACTCTTCTGTTCAATTGTCCGTCCGTTAAGATTTGTTGGTTTTCCAATTCAATTTATTTTTAATCTGAAAATCTACACTAAGACAATCCCACAAAGTATCTTCAGACGACATTTTAGAATCCATCAAACCCAGGCCTTCAAGTGCCTCCTATATTTCCTATATTCCGTACATTTTCCTATATTTTTTAGTTATTCCTATATTTTTCTATATTGTACTCAAAACCACATATATTTCCTATATTTTGACTTTTTCTCATGAATGCTTTCACAAATTCTCTTAAATTAGCCAAATTGCCATAAGGAAATACATTTCAGACTTTTTTTTTGGCCTCGCTTCGCTCGGCAAATATAAAAACATTAAAATATCCCTTTGTTGAACCAAGCAGCAGAATGGGTCTCCTCAATCGCCACCACTATGACCACATTCACTGAAAATTATGTGATTAAACACCAGAAGACTATTAATTTTGGAACATACAATGTAGTAGCGACCGGACTCTTTTATTTCCTACATTTTCCTATATTTTGTTTAGAAATTTCCTATATTCTCCTATATTTTGGCAAATTTCATCCTATATTTTCTCCTAGATTTCACTATGAGCCACTTGCAGGCCTGCAACCGTTCTACATTTAGCTCCACATCCCCTGCTACATTCGCTCACTACCGCACTGCCTGGATTCCCTCTCGTCTATATAGAGCTACAATGGCTACAATCTTCTACACTATTGCCTCTATCGAGTATTACGAAAATACGAAAATGTCCCGTGTTGCTTGTATATGGAGACGTACTTTACGTACACCGAAGGTTACATGTTTTATTGTTCAGTAATGTTCCAAGTATCTTTCGCTGTATCATCGAATTATAATATATGCAACAATTACCAGTGTTCAACTTGAAAGGAAATTAAAACTGGTGGATTTCATCTTATTTAAGCTCACATGCGTAAATTGAAAACACCCACATGCGCAAAACTATTGCCCGATATTATTTTATTTTACTCTTACTATGTTTGCAACATACTGGTCATTTTCTACTTACGTTGTATATTCAGGTTCCATTCCATAGAAGACCTGCCTTCACTATTTTCCGCGGTGCAGATGTACGAGTCAGGCCCTGATCGTCGGACCGATGAGATGTTGTAGGTCCTACCTCGCATATTTGGGTTGTTTTGCCATGTAACGTAAGGTTCTGGACTGCCTTCAAAGCCACAAACCAAACTGACGTTCGCGCCTTCTACAATTGTCCGGTTTCGAACGGTTTCCCCCTGCTTTTCCAAATCTGCAATGATTTCAACTTGTTGATGTATTTACTGAGGAAAACATATTTAGGTGACCAAGACCTACAAGATGATATCATTAGTTCTGCTACCGGAAGCCAGGGGGTGCTGTACTGAATAATAGACTGGCTGATTTATAGACTATTAAGAGGAGTTGGGGCTCCTTCTTTGGTATATCAACCCAACTCAGCAATACCCACAGGATGAAATTATTAGTTCAGCTCCTCGACGCCGAGGGCGGTGTTCAAAATAACAGCCTGAGAAACCGACTGGCCGATTTAGAGATTACTAAGACGTGTTGAGCTTATCTGCGGTACATCAACCCATATCAGCAAAGCCTACAAGGTGACACCAGTAGTTTCCCTCCGCGACGCGAGGGGGTGCTGATCTGAATAACACACTAAATGACAGACTTCTAAGAGAATTTGGGATTCCATCTTTGGTAAAATTAATCCATCTCAACAAGTTTTAAAATTTGACATCATTAGTTCAGCTTAGCCACGCCAGGGAGCGTTGTTCTGAATAACAGACTGGCTGAATTAGAGACTGGGGATTTAGGTCTTTGGTGTATAAACCAGTCCCAAGACCTACAAGAAAACTTGTTGCAGATGCATCAATGCCGGCGGAAACGTTTGTAGCTTATAATTTGTGTATTACAAGCCGATTACGTGTGCAACTGGTGAATACAGGTCACGATGCACCACTATGGTTAAAAAAACGTCGATTTGTTTGTTTTCATTAAAGGTTTGACTAATGTAGTTCGCGCAAGGACCCATATGGAAAGTGTGGGGTTAGCCGGAAATCAAGTGCTTGCTGGCAAAATGTGCACATGAACCGCATGTCCAACTAGGACTTTGAAAGTAATGTTCTCTGGTTGACGTATTAAATCACTTCATATTCAGCGACTTCCTGATGTAAGAGTTCGCGCTGTGGCATTATATGGGACCCATCATCAAGCCACTATTTCTTTATTGATGTGTCATTGTAAATTAAGCCTAGACCGACTTTCTCTACACATCAATCCGATCAGCGTGTTTTACTGTTTCGAGTTTTTAGTAACTCGCAGTTCAATCTCAAACAATTTGCTGCAGACGTACAGGTGAATAAGTTGATCATGTATGGTCATCGATTTGGTCTCTCAGCCATAATAAAATAGTACTAAAGGACATTTATTCGATGAATTCATTATAACAGAATTAATATTAATGTGTTAACCACGAACGGGTGATACAATCCTGTCGTTTTAGGATATGAAACTAGTTGGATCACTCCACGGCACGTCTGTGAAGTATGGCTCGAGAAAACACCTGTTACTCGTCCAATATCAAGATGGCCGCTCCATGTTTACTGAATTCAGATATCCGGCGGCGCTGCGCCGCCGGAAACAAGATGACACATTGCTTTCGCTCCGTGGTGACAGAGGGAGCTGTTCTGGATAACACTGAATAACAGACTGCCTGGTTTAAAGAACACAAGGAGAAGTTGGGACTTCATCTTTGGTATATCAACCCATCTCAGCAAGAGTTACAAGATGACATCATTGGTTCCGCTTCTCGACGCAAGGGGCGCTGTTCAGAGTAACATATATAATAGCAGACTGCCTGGTTTAGAGGCTACTAAAAAGATCTGGGAATCCATCTTTGGCATATCAACCCATCCCAACAAGACCTACAAAATGGCATCATTTGTTCTGCTTCGCCATGTCAAGGGTCGCTGATATGAATAATACACTGAATAACAGGCTGGTTGATTTAGAGACTACTCAAGGTCCCGGGTATTACTATGCATGCACAACCCTCTGGTTTGGACGCTGCTGGCAGCTCCACTTATCCATATTCTCATAAATGTGAGTCTACCATATCCATGTCAGAAAATGATCAGAGGGATCGTGGAGGGCATTTGAATAGATTTCACATTCAGCTGATGTTAGAGCTGTTTTTACAACGTGGACTGAAACGACGTAATCGGGGTGATAATTCTTAGAGATTGGCGATTAGTATAGTATTCCACGGGCCCGAAGTAAAGAATCCCTTGAATTAGCATACAAATTCCCTCCTCGGCACAAAGTGCTCAAACTTATATAAACGAATATGCTACATGCTCTATTCTGTCATTCTGCGAAAACTTGCATAACATGCCGATGATTTTTATAATAAGCAGGCAAAATATGTTCAATCGCCTATTTGATCAATTATTAGCGTTTTACACGAGGGATTTTCATAAATAGCTAAACCATGATTACCATAGCATAAACTTAGTCAATATTTCTATGACAAGGTTGAAACGTTCTACATTAATCAGAAATATCGTTTTGTTAACGTAATCATACTTTTCCTAAGATGAAATTTTGCAAATTTTGCTTGCTTATTTGTTAATACCTTGTGCATCTCATTCAATCAAGTTTTCGCAGGATGAAAGAATAGTATTTTTGCTATTAACATTTTGTTTAAAAAAAACCAAGTACAACTGTTAAGGAACGAATTTAAAAACAAGAGGCGCTTTGTATGAAAAGATCCACTTACATAAGACGTTCAGCACAGCGGTTCCCTCTGCATAGCCAAACAGGTGACCTGTCCCATTAAAGTTCTGTGCTCGACACTTCACAGTATCTCCTGCCATAGCCCTACTAGCGATCAATATCAAATCTCCAGTTTGATTCTGCTTAAAGAGGCTACAAGATGTAGACTTATTTGAACAATCCTCTTCAAAGGACCACTCAATGGACGGCGCTGGATTAGCATCATTGGTGATGCAATGTATAATATTTGTGATACCAGCACTAACTGAGACGGTATTGTTTTCTTCGTTGCCTTTAGAGCTCACAACTACTGCAGAATTCACAGGAACTGTTAGAACAAAAAATAAATGAAACTGATAAGTTTTATCGAGATAAATATGCAACATTGTGTTTCGCTAAGCGATCGGGAATGAGAAATCACTTGTTCGATACCAACACTCTATTTTTGATATAAGATCAAATCCAGAGATACCGATAAAGTGAATAGTTTTATTGTTGAATCAGACATTTACAGAGAACAGTTGAGGTTTGGTGGAAGATGCAGCAAATCTAAGTAGACAAGCAGTGCGTGTACTCACCGAGAACGCGGAGGCTAACTTCTACCTCAGCTACAGCATTGCATATGAAAGTTCCCTCGTCCTCTCTTCTTGTCACGTGGTTGATCACCAGTGAACCGTCCTGATTAATCCGAATCCTACCATTAATCTTATCGTTAGTATTTTTTGAAATAATAGGAATTTTAACACCACCATCATCCTTCTTGAACCAAAATACGTCGAGCTGATTCTGCAGTGCACATGGTAGAATGGCAGTCCCTCCTTGGATAGCTTGAACGGCAATTTGGTGTGACTGCCTCGGGTATAACATCATACCTGTGTTTCAATTAACGTAGTAACTTGATAATATACAGTTTATATACAGCATTATTATCCACCTTTTAACGTTGGCGTTCTTAGTGTCATTCTACGCAAACCAAATAGACATGCTTAACTGACATCAAACTGAATGAGGCTCAGTTATAATGAAAACTTAAATTGTCACATTAGTCCACGTATCTTCAAGTCATACTGGATATCGGAAGATGCTTCATAGACTTCATGTTGATATGAATTTTTGTGTGGACTTTCACCTATCTCTTTAAAACATGGGCACCAGCCCTTTTTACTCCTCGAGCATTAAACCTCGACCCCGGTGACTAAGTTCATGAACGGTGAGTGAGTAGGATTTAACAATGTTTCAGTCATATCACGACGGTGCCTACATGTGCCAGAACACGAGAGTGCTCACACTTGGGCATCATCTTGGACATTGATCAGTCCAGCCAGTACAGCTGGGTCAGTATTTTTCCATGGATGTTATGAATTGAGTATTACGTTTTTTCCACAAGGGCGGCCAAACCAGAAGTAACGTCAACAAAGATGAAAGTAACCGACATTTCACGAACAGTAGGATATACAGAGGTATGGCTTTCACCGTCGGATATCTTCAAACTAAAACGTTTGTCTAAATAAAGCGATGTCATCACGGGGACTTCAACTGACCGGAAGTAGGCTTATCTAGAAGGGTAATAGCTAGTGTTGTGAAACTCGATGGATACTTTGAGAGAGAGAGAGAGAGAGAGAGAGAGAGAGAGAGAATTAAAGTTAACGTCGAGCTCACTAATGGTCGCACTGACCAGGTAGTTCATGGTACGTCACAAATCACGTTCTGCATGGTCGAACACGTATCTTCACCAGGACAAATGTGGTCAGAGCCACTATAAGACAAGATGTTCAACAGTGCACAGCATGGTCGGTCATGTCTGTAACATGTATCGTATGGTCAGAGCGACCATATTCTTCTGATAGTGAAATGAAGGCGAAACCGAGATAATTCTTGCTTTATGACTATGGTTGTCCATGTTGGCATCCTGCTCTTTTGAGGAAAAGCTTTGTGGCCCTCCATTTCTATTGAATTTTCCGATTTAGTCGTGTTGTAGAGAACTGTTATTCGTGCGTTTTGAAGAAAAAGATGTCTTGGCAAATATATGGGTTTTCGAGAAAATATTAAGTCTTTTTCATGGAATTCAAATGTAATACTATCATTAAAGTAGATCAAATCCCGAATTTTGCAAAAATAAGCCTAGTGGGATAACTATGTTGTCCTTTATTTTGAATGTTATGATTATTACAAGCGTCTGGTTCGCCATTCATCATTCAGCCGTCGTCCATTAAAGAATATCCGCGTCCATAATCCAAAGACATTTCCATATTCCATATAACAACATTAGCACCAAATTATAAAAGACGATCCTAGTATACATGAACTACCGCTAGTTTCCTGCAAGAGAGAAGCGGTCAACAGCTTTCCATGATGCCGACAAGACATCATGATGTTCCAAAAATATCAAATCCGTATTGCTGGGTAGTATTCTCAATCCATATGATATTCGTTTTAAAGCCGTCATCAAGAGAATGATATTTCTCATATAACATGACCATTTCCTATGGGAGAAAGCCATTGTAGAAAAATCGTCTACCATGAGCTGACTGTTTAGTGTCAGTCGACTAGCAATAAATACTTGACTTCAGTACTCCACAAATGACACATAGTTGCAGTAGCGGAATATTTCAACAATTGCGGTATCATTAAAGTAGTGTATTACTTATAAAAACCTTGTTCTCTTTTATTCAGCGCTTGTAGCCTGGGTGTGATTCGGCCCATTCATGGACCAAAGTGCCCAATAGTAGTAGGCCCTGTCGCGCGCTTGACCTGGTTTTGCGCTTAAAAAATCGTCGGTCGAAAATGGGACGTCAGCCTTTATTTTAGTTTCTGTGATATGTTATATGAGAAAAAAGCTCTCACACTCGTTCATTTCTTGACGACTTTCCCCACACTCGTTTGAGAAAAATGTGCCCTGCACTCGCTGGGCAAAAGCTCGTGCAGGGCACATTTTTCTCAAACTCGTGTGGGAAAAGTCGTCTAGAAATGAACGAGTGTGAGAACCTATTAATCTCAGTCAGGCTTGGATTGTGCCTGAGTAGTAGTGTCTACCATTTACAGACCAACTTGACCTACTTTTTTGTTCCCCCCGGTGGCGGAGTGTGGAGGAACCGGGAGGTCACGGGAGGGTCACAGAGGTCAAGTGCAGTATAGTTCCGGCAGAAAGACCAAAAAGCTACCTCCAGCACAGGAGAGTTCCAAATTTGCATATCACGTGACCCAGGTCAAAAATGTATTCCTCCGCGGTGATGCGGTCATGTTTGGCGGTGATTCGGTCTCGGGAAAAAGCTTCCGCGGAGAAAAAGTAGTCCCTAGATAAAATGGTCCGATGGGGTCGAGTGAGGTATCAAAGTGAAGCTTAGGTGAAGGGGCATCTAATGGGCTGGGTGTGGGGTTGACATAGCGGCCTTCTGCGCATGCGCGGTGGCCGAAGGGTATGGAAATAGCCGTTTTGAGATGTAGGGGAGCCCCTAGTGGACCGATGGGGTCGAGTGAGGTATCAAAGTGAAGCTTAGGTGAGGGGGCATCTAATGGGCTGGGTGTGGGATTGAAATATCGGCATTGTGCGCATGCGCGGTGGCCGAAGGGTATGGAAATAGCCGTTTTGGCGCTAGGGGAGCCCCTAATGGTCGAATGGGGTCGAATGAGGTATCAAAGTGAAGCCTAGGTGAAGGGGTATTTGCTTGCTGGGTGGGTGCATGCAAAATTTTTCCTGAAAAAAAATACGGAACACGGACTTTATCGAAAAACCTGGGAAAATGCCTATATGGGGTATGAGGGGTATATAGGTCGCCGGGCTTAACGGGTCTTGTCTATCAATAGAGTTATCTCCCTCTAGTTCCAGGGTGGGTGTATGTAAAAATTTTCTTGAAAAAATACGGAATACGGACTTTATCCTAAATTACGGGAAAATGCCTATATGGGGTATGGGAGGTATAGGACCATCCTGGGAAACGTACTTCTATACATTTGCGGTAGGGTTGTGGGGTCTCGTTTTACTCGTCTCGTCATTTAGAACATGATAGGAAGTGTTCCCGTGCGAATCGGTGAAATTTTTGAAAAAAGTCACCGAGCCCCATATAGTCCCATACTGGGGTATAGGTTCAATGTTTATCCCCCTGGGAAACGTACTTCTATACATTTGCGGTAGGGGTGTGGGGTCTCGTTTTACTCGTCTCGTCATTTAGAACACGATAGAAAGTGTTGCGGAGCGAATCGGTGAAATTTTTGAAAAAAGTCACCGAGGCCTGGGTAGGCCCATAGGCCTATACTGCATGGCTATGGGTGTATAGGCCCATACGGGGTGGACATGTTGGAGTCTAGGTGAGTCCCTAATGGTCCAATGGAGTCGAGTGAGGTCTTATTTCGAAGTTCTCGTGGAGGAGCACTTGACTACACTAATGGTTCGTCCGTGTTCAATAGTCTGCGCATGCGCAGTCTAGCCGTAGTATAGAAAACAGGCATTTTGGGTGCTATGTAGGGGTGTGTTTGGGTTAGAGATGAGCTAATCACGGTTCGAATGGGTCGTGTGAGGTGTCAAAGTGAAGCTTGTGTGGGGTAGAGTCGGAATGGTGTGTTTTTGAATGCATGTCGCGTTAATCTGCGCATGCGCAGTTGGTTGTAGTAAGTAAAGTGGCCATTTTGGGGCAGTGAAGGAAGGTATTTGGGGTCGAGATGGGCTATTCACGGTTCGAATGCGTCCTGGAAGGTGTCATCTTGTAGTTCTCGGGGTGTACATTCCGATTTGAGGGATGTTCGCGTCATCTGTGACGTCATCGGTGACGTCATCGGTACGAGTAGTAGCGAAAGTGGCCATTTTCGGGCAGTACATGAAGGTATTTGGGGTCGAGATGGTGCGGTAGGAATATCATTCTGCGCATGCGCAGGCGCAATGCGGAGCTCTCGTCCAATCAGAAGCGAGTATTTCAAATCCGTCACAGAGCTCTCAGCCAATCAGAAGCGAGTATTTTGACCCGGTGCATTATGGGCCATATCCAAGATGGCGGCACGTATGTTCAAGATGGCAGCACATCCGGTGTCGAAAACTGGCCATTTCGTCGGGATGTGGTCACCTAGTGTCGAAAACTGGTCCTTGTATGGGTCCTGCTAGACGTTTTGACGCCATGATATAGACCGGAGAGAGAGAGAAAACAACAGCAACAAGGATGACACATGAGGGAACAACAACAACAACAAGTTTTTTTTCATATAGTTTATTTTCCCCTCCATCATAACATACCCACGCTGGGAGAGCCGCGTTGGGTATGTTTACAATTCAAGAAAGACTCTTGTCCAATCAGAGACCGCCATTTGCATCTGTCCTATTCGTCCCTGTCCGTTAGATGTATTCTTGTCCAATCAGAAGTCGCCATTTCAGAGAGTTCCTTCTTCGGTCATGTTCATTCTGAACCGTTTATTCTAATCATCGTCGGCCAGGCCTGGATATTCTTCGGGCAGCATGTCCTGAAACGGTTGTTTGCGCATTCTGATCGCATTTTCCAGGGCCTCGGTGGGTGGTAAACCCATATCCTCTTCCAAGTGACGCTTGGTCTTCATGATGGACCTGTGCGTGGGGTCCCCTTTCATTTCAAGCGGTAGTAAAGTATACTGTTCATAGATCGCCATGGCTGTTTTCCTGATGCGGGGCGCATTTGGGTGTACGTCTGTTGTAAATTATCCTCTCCGGCGTCCTCGATCGCTTCAGCGTGAGTATTGATAGCTGCTGTCACAATACGATCCCAGAAGGTAGGTTCTGCCTCATTTTCCTGGGATGAAGGCTGATTCTCTGAGGTCAAGCTCTCCATATCAGTAGATAGACTGTCAACCATCTTGGATTCGGTATCAGTCGATGCACTCTCATCAATCTCTGTATCAGTATCTGCCTCAACAGGCTCCTCGGCGTCTTCAGTCCCATGTATATTTTTCTGGTGTCGCATCATATCGTAATGTCTGGTGAACGTGCGTTCACACTCAGAACAAGTATAAGCCATGTTGGCGGTTGAACGACGACTGTGCGTGTTTTGGGAATACGCTCGCTTTTATAGACAGTAACGCCCATCAACGCTTAGCTCAACGCTTCAACGCCCTGGTGAATTAGCTCAGAAGCTCTGATTTCATGGAATTGACACCAATTCATCGAAATGCAGTGACGCCCGTCAACGCCCGTCATTACGCCTTAACGCTCGTCTCAACGCTTTAACACACTTTCTTAATGCTTTAACGTTGTTTAATGATGCGTTCGAACAAATGTTTCTTTTGTGCTATTGCTCTGACATACGCCGCTTTCCAGTTCACGCCCGAGGTTTTCAACATCGACGCTGTTCTTTCAATTTCCATATGGACTGGGTCCTTATCCAGCAATTTCATATGGGTCAGTAAGTCGACATACTGCTGACGTAAAGCCCGTCGTAGTCTGGGTGCCAATCTGTTATGGGCTAAAATTGCAGCTTCCTCTTTCGAATACCCTTTGTGTTGAAACTTGTTTCCTGTGGCCTCCAACATCCCGCCCATCTCGGCGTCCATACTTTCTTTGAACAAATCCTTCCATAGCCTCGAGTTCACATTATGTTCTTCAACCTTGGGTTGGGCCTTCACGGTTGGGTGATATTCCAGGACTGATGGTATGAAGCGGGCCCGCTGTATGGGGGTGGGCTTCTGCTGCTGCTCTGCCAGGAGTGCACTCGGCGGATGGTGTAGGGGGTATATGCCGTTGTGGTGATTCCTCGCCGGGTAACAGGTGGGTCGTCAGCCGACGATCTTCGGGGGTATGGGCTTTTAAATCTACGAACAGGTAGCCGTACGGACGAATTGTCGCTTCTTGAAACGCCCACATAGAATGGTCAATGTTCTGAGGATAAATTCGACTACCAAACACACGGATTTGTGCTCTATCAATGGGATTGGAGAACAACACAAAGTATTGGCAGTTCAAGGCAATATCTCTGGACGCCTTCCCTTGAGGAAGAGATTCTGAGTCAAATAGATGACGGACAGATTTCGATGATGGGACCCTTTGGTGAATAGGTCGGCGATTTTCGAATTGTCCTTGGCCGCACTCATCAGATCATCGAGCGCTACCACGTTGGTCTGCTCGGAATCGAAGTAATAGGGTTCGTCTATGTCGTGAGGAATTCCTGGAACAAAGCTCACATTCTGTAGTCGTGCAGTTTCGTAGGCGGGCTGCCATTGGCTATAACACCAAACAACACGTGTCGGAGCTGGGGTTACCACACCTTCCTCTAAGAACTTCATCACCCAGGACGTCTTTCCACACCCCGTAGGGCCGCTCACCGTCATCGTATAAGGGTGCTCTAATACTGTCGTGTGTGACGTAAGTGTTGATCGTT
>JAVTVY010033467.1:0-13845 GCA_036873755.1 Hanleya hanleyi
TGCAATCCTCCTTAAACCTTCTTCAACTTTTCTGAAAAACTCCATAAAATGTACGAAAATGTGCCAAATTCGACCCACAATCCAGAGAAAACAAACGAAATGATTTTCTTGTTAGACTTGTGAAAGTTTCTCCGTCCAACGGGCATTTTAAAAAGCGAAAAAAAAATCAGGGGGTCGACCTACTCGTTTTTTGTAAAATTTTATCGCCATAAAGGAATCATCATTTTCGCTCCCCGAAAAAGTGAGGATTTTGTCCTGCCTGATATTCAATTCCGGAAACCATTAACTCTGTAGTGGCGGGTAGATGCGATAAGCAAACAATTGTTATATCCTCGTTTGAAGAAATGGTTACGTCCAGCAGGGTGATACTACAGATATCAGCCAGTAGAAAGGGAAGAAGAATTACCATGCTGTCAAAAACAGGCGACCTTCCTTATTATGAAATTAGGGAGGGGACATTTGTGCGAAACCGTGGCGTAGTGTGGAGTGCACCCTCATCGATTAACATCAGATGAGTTGTTTGAGCTGATCTGCCTTCACAGCTCCCGGGCTAGCGTATCTAATTCCGCTTAAGCCGGTGCTACGGGCCGTGTGGATACTTCGTAGTCTCATAAACGACAGCTGCAATAAAAGTGCGACTGAGATACTAAGGTTACGTCCGAGAATCCACCGTATTCTCGGGTCTTAATGTCAGGTGCCGAGGGATGCTTTCCTGTAGATTGGAGAGTTTTGTAAGAGGTGGAATAAATTGACGACGTCTGGTGACTAAAAAACAACCATATGTCTCTACAGGAAAGGAAAGTATTCGTCGACACCTAACACTCAGACCCGAGAATACGGTGGATTCTCGGACGTAGCCTTAGTATTTCAACGGCGCTTTTATTGCAGCTGTTCATGTGGAGACTATGAAGTATCCACACGGCCCCTAGCACCGGCTTAAGCGGAATTAGATAAGCTAGCTCGATAGCTGTGATGACAGATCAGCTCAAACAACTCATGTGATCTTAATGGATGAGCATCATGGACGTCTGATGGAGTAAACGCCTTAACATTGGGTAACCTGGTAAATGTAAGAAACCTAAAAAAACTAACCTGTAATGTCCGACGTCGTACGTCGAGTCATATGTTTGCTTTTTAGTCGCCAGATGTCGTCAATTTTTCTCACCTCTTGCATATCGCTCCAATTTGAAGTCGAATATCAATTCACTCGGCGAGGTCAATAATAAGTAGTTTCACCACCGCAATCTGTTTTCATAAGTTCTTTGGTGCATAAATTGCGTTGCTTGCTTTCGTCAGCATCCACAATGGTGTCTATAGCAACCAAACTGTTATTGCCAATTGAGACAAGAACATATAAATCTACATCTTTTCTGGTATGGAGTTTCGCATTATTCAAGCTTGCTTGAGTTGTAAATCCGTTGCAGCCATTCATAGCTCCAGTTGCAATGTATTTCTCTATCTTAACAATCTCTGAAAATATGTTTTTGCATTCCAAAACTGGTTCCTTGACGGCGTGAAATATTCGAAATAACAAAACAAAAGAAAAAAGAAAGAAAGCATCGATGATAAGTAGTTTCATCACCGCAATTTAGCGACTTCTGTTTACATAAGTTCTTGGGTGCGTCGATTGCGTTGCTTGCTTTCGTCAGCATCCACCATGGTGTCTATAGCAACCGAACTGTTATTGCAAATTAAGACAAGAAAATATAAATCTACATCTTTTCTGGTATGAAGTTTCGCATTATTCAAGCTTGCTCGAGTTGTAAATCCGTTACAGCCATTCGTAGCTCCAGTCGTAATGCATTTCTATAACAATCTCTGAAAATATGTTTTTCCATTCCAAAACTGGTTCCTTGATGGTGTGGAATATGCAAAGCAACAAAAACAAAGGAAAAAAGAAAGAAAGCATCGCTCGTTGGAGAGCGCGTCTGCAGTGGATAGCCAAGGGAGCGGCATGTCAATATCGACTAGTTGGTCGCATATAAAACGTGCGTCTCAAGATATCTGAAATCTCTTAATTTCTGCAACAAAAATAGCAAATAATAGTTGCATGTTTTCATTTTCCAAATTATTCTCTCTATGATCGCCGGAACGTGGCTTATTACAGTCAGTTAAACGTTGGTCATCAAACAAACCTGACAGATTTCCGAAAACAGTTTGTCTTTGAGTAGTAAAAATAGGGCAATATAAAAGGAAGTGTTCAACCGTTTCACTCGGTGTGCCAAGTTTCACTTGATGTATCATACAGTCCGAAGCCTACGGTATACTCGAAACAAGTCATCCTCTAGCAAGGGGCAAAACGCATACAAATTGAGGGTCCGAAACTCATCAAGACGTTAAGAGTAAGGAAGCAAGCGTTAAGGGTAAGGAGGCAAGCGCCTACCATTGTCCGTAGAGCTGATCCAGCCCTCGTGTTCTGTCTAGGTGAGATTGGACTCAATATCTCAAAAGACAATGTTCCATTGACTCCGGCTCAGAAGGCCTAGTTGATCAAGCACAAAGCAGGTCTCCCTACCCTTGTACAACAAGAGAGTCCAGAGGAAAAAAACTAGCACAGAAGAAAAACATCTTACAGAAAGGTGGATTCTTAGCATCTTTGGTTGAATCCTTACTAGGGTTTGTGCTGGGTCGAATCTTTAGTCGCTGATGGAGCATACGAAAACAAACTCTGATGGACCCGCGTCTTGCACAAAACCTACAATATCCGTACTCAACAGGATTTAAGCGATAATAAGAAAGTACAACAGTACAATCTGGCGCTTCAACAGTACATCACGTTCATGAAACAATAGAGGCACCAAGCCCAACGTCATCCGCACAGCGAGCAAAACTCGTACAGCCAGCACAACTTGCCCCACAGTCGCCTTTACCAGGCGTACCATTCTCAGCTGCGCAATCATGACCAAGTCATGAATACTCTACCCTTTACGTTCCAGAGTAGAAGATAATCAGAATAACATGTACGAGAGGCTGTTTTACCTCACACTACCTGGTTATACCTATACCTCTGTACGATGGGAATGTGACCTGGTCGATATCCAATACACGTATACGTGGTACATCCCGCATAAGGGCACGGTGTGGTACGAAGTCCTATACGAGTGGAAGACATCATTATACACTCCTAGATCCGAAACCAGATTTACAGGATGATATCCCCTTCGTTCATCACTGAGATAGACATGACGAACAACCATACATTCAAATCTTCCAGTTGATCCTGGGGACCCTAGTGTGAGCTTTAGCATTAGCCCGACGTTGCAGCATTGCAGCATTGGAATGCTGGTATTATCGCCCCAGAGTTATGTCGGATGTGTCTTCGGGCGGTGAAAAATCGGGATGGACCTGAATGCGGGGTTATGCGGACTCTACGTTTATTCGAACGTGATCGATACACACACCGTCATGCCCCCTTGTTATGTCTCGCCGGTAATAGAGGTCTACGGATAACAAGTCACGCAAATCTGGACTAGTACACCAAATAAGCCGAAGTGGCCTACCTGTCTTCAACGACACACGTATTCAACCGGGCCACGGACTGGGTTACGTAATGAGAGGCATCGTTAACATCTTCCACCCTCTGGTGACGTGTGGAGTGAAAGCAGTCGGAAAACAATACCTCCGAAGTGGTGTGCAAGGCATGATTGATGTGCTACGCGGTGACTCCGTCCGAGAAGCAGTCAAATTACAACACATATAAGGGAAGTGGGAAGAGGTGCCGACATACTGACAGAGTCACATGACCTCACAGTATAGTCTTCCGGTTAACCTATTCTAAAGCACATACCAAGAATCTAACGATTCATGATATGTGTTGTATCTCAGGTACGCTTTAATTGTACCTGTTCATGTGGCAACTTGGATGATACGACCACACGGCCCCTAGCACCGGCATAAGCGGTATTAGATACAAATATAGAGAGCTATGATGGAAATGCTCTGACAACTCGTATATTGGTAATTGGTGAGTTATTTCGCTGTGACAACTCGTACACTGGGGATTGGTGAGCTGTATCGTCGTCAGATGAAAATGACGGCAGTTAACACAAAAGACTGGTCTGTAAGGCCCGATGTCGACCCAGCATCAACTTCCCACAAATGCCAACATATATCAAAGACCAAAGGGTCTGTACAGGGGGCGGGCCTCGGGGACGAAACGTCCACCAGCAGAATCTCGCCATATACAGGTAAAAATTACAACACATTACGACCCAAAGAAGCGGGACGTATCGTGGTCTCCAAAGTACAACGAGTCGTAGGGAATAAAAAACCTGACCCTCGAGACCTTGCACCAGTCGACGCCCGACCCAGCGGCGACGCACATCGACGACGTGGGACATCTATGGTTAAAAATGGCCTTCATCCATCCAGAGTCATGCCCAACCACCAACAGCTCAGTAGACATGGACTGTCTTCGAAGGGGTATTTGTCCGAAATATGTTCTCGTTAGACTGAGTTAACAATTACAAGCGTCTGGGCCGTCATTCATAGTTGAAAGCGACGTTAAATCATATTCACTCACTCACTGGTCCGTCATTCATAATTCAGTGGTCGTCCATTAAATAATATCCGCGTCCATAATCCAAGGACCCATTCTGTACTGTTACACCCGTAACAGTGTGTAAGCTCATGCATATTCAGTGATTAATTTAGGAACTCTTCTGTGTTCGAAGGTTCGTTCGTTTTCATTATCAGCGAAAGTGACATCGGACTCCCGTTGTGCTCGACGGACGTCGCTCTTTTAATTTCCTTTATTTGTTTGATCCTGCTTCAACCACGATGTAAGTAAGCATTATCTTCTCGCTGTGTTTGACATTATGAACTATCGTTGCTGTCATGAAAGACTGACAATGACATTGCTACAGTGTACAGCTGAAGACATCCTAGCTGCGCACGTGTTTACATTTTCACTGTGCTAACTTTTCCGAACTATTCCATTATCCTCGCCTCATTAAACACTTGATTTACAAGTTACTAAGACATTTCAGATAGTAATCGCTAAGTTTTGAATTGTCCTGTTTACATTATGCGTTTCTTGTAACTTAGTCATTTCCATGATTCCCGCGCCTTTACTGAGCCTGCCATAATCCCTGCCACAGACTGTTTACCACACTGTTTCGCGTAGTAATACACCTCTTTTGAGTCATAAAGTCGTGCACCGGTCGCTCTGGTGAAAGTAGTCCGGCTTATTTCTGGCAGGGTTTTTTCATGTAAAGTATGAAAATGATAGCAGATTGCCTGTGAAATGATTGGTGATTGTAATAGCATTCTTATGTTACCTTTTTATTTTTCCTTTGCAGTCTTTTACCCTCTTACCTTGTGGAAGAGTTTTGATGAATAAACAACTTTGAATCAAGGCATAGGGTTATCTGTCTGTCAATTACCTCCGGCCATGGGACAGAACAGTAAAAGAATCTACGACCAGCTGATCAACCTGGAATATTAACAGCGATATGGAACCACGTCATCAACTGTGACAAATTTATGGACACATTGAGAAAAGATCACGGGCAAAGGACAACGTCGAACGTCACCAGGACACCGATATCAGGTCGCCGCCTACGCAGTCATTTCCCAAAAGTGGAAGTTTTCACAAGCTAGAACTTTCACTACAAGTCATCTGAGTTTTATCACACAGAACTGTATGTGTATGTACTACACTGACATTGTGTTTCTTCTATTTGTGACACAACTAGAACGCTTTAAGTGAATATTGGAACTATGTCCTATTTAGACAACCTCGCTTTGTCTGAATTCTCAGAGCTATCTGACACACATTTAGAGTCGTATACTCTTCAAGGCCCTCCTCTCATAGACAGGCCACCCAGAGTCAGATCCTTAACAGAAAAAGGAAGAGAGCAATATGAAGCTTTCCGCGTCCAACATTACTTTCGATTAGAGGAAGCTTGGAAAGTTGTTGAGAACATTCTGACAGAATCTGCTGGTTTGCCAAGTGAAGTGAACTCATTGCGCAAGGCTGAAAAAGAGTTAACTCTCAGTTATGATAAATATTGCAAACTTGCAATCGACTATACTGCCTTTCTCTTAAGAACCGGTACCAGTGATAGTCAAAATGAGTTGGGCCACAGCCTTTCCATTAATAAAGATCGGGAAATCTCAGTACAAAAGGCTCGTGTAGAAATTGATGATAAAATGCAACGAGCGTTAGAGAGACTGTCACATCCACCTCCATCACACATTTCTAATCGGTCAGTTCATTCGAATACATCTGCTACAAGTTCTGTTCTTGCAAGGAAACGTGCCAAAGCTGAAGCTGCACGAACACGTGCAGAATATGCATTCAAAGAATCAGGACTGCGTAAACAACAAGCTTTGGTTACTGCCGAAGCTGCACGTAGACAAGCCGAACTGGACGCAGATATTGATAGGCTTAAACTGGAAATAGAAGCTGCTGCCGCAGAAGCGGAAGTTCGAGTGTATCAAGCAGCTGGCGAGGGAAGTCAAGGTTCGCATCGTAGTCTCGCCGAGCTCTCCATTCCCATCCAGGATCCATTGGAACGGACCAGACAGTATGTTAATGAACATGCGAGGCCAAACGTGGATACGCAAAATGTACCAGAACGACATGTAGACACTCCATCACCTAGGCCGCTGCCTATGTTTAACCCCCATGCGCCTATGTACAATCCAGCTACTTACAACATTAGTTCTAGGCCTGTAAATCGGGGTTATGGGCGATCACCTGATCAAGTAGATGTAGGTCATGCAGTAACGTCCGACCTGACACGATTCTTGCTGAAGAAGGAGCTGCTACTGTCTCGCTTGACTGCATACAATGACAAACCAGAAACATACGCTATTTGGAAATCTGGTTTCCGCAACATCATGGATGAACTACAAGTTACTAACACTGAAGAGCTTGACTTGTTAGTGAAGTGGCTTGGACCCGAGTCTTCCAAGCATGCACTCAGCATTAGGGCATCGAATGTCAGTGACCCTAACAAAGGGCTTGAGAGAATTTGGGCTCGATTGGATGAACGCTACGGCTGTCCTGAGATGGTCGAGGCCGCTCTCAAAGAGAGACTGGAGAATTTTCCTAAACTGGGAAACAAAGACAGTAAGAAACTGTACGAACTTTCAGACTTAGTTGCTGAAATAGAATCAGCGAAGGAAGACCATAGATACAAGTATCTCCTTGCGTATTTTGATTCCTCTTCCGGTGTTCGACCAATCGTCAGTAAGCTGCCGTACAATATCCAAGAAAAGTGGACGACGGCAGCCCTCAAATATAAGAGACGCTACAGTGTTTCTTTCCCACCGTTCTCTTATTTCGCTGAATTTCTCCGTGATATCAGCACAGCAAGGAATGACCCTAGCTTTGTGTATGACACTGCTACAACATATCCTGTGAAGAAAGAGAGAGCGATAGGGGCATCAGCAAGCACTAGGAATGCTATTTCTGCCAAGAAGACAGAAATCGTCCCACCAAAGGACAAGGAAATGGAACCAGATAAACGGTGTCCAGTGCACAAGACAAATCATTCTCTTAACCAGTGTAAAGGTTTCAAAGCTAAACCTCTTCAGGAGAGAAAACAGCTTTTGAAGGACTTTGGTGTATGTTATAGGTGTTGTGCCTCAAGTAGCCATATGTCTCGTGTTTGCAAGGAGACGGTGAAGTGCGCTGATTGCGGAAGTGAGAAACATCCCACTGCCTTACACGTTCCTGTAGAAAAGACTGATGGTAGAACTTTGGCAACCACAATACCTCACGGCGGGGAGAAGGCCTCCTCAGAGTCAACTGAGCCTTCCTCTTCTCCAGTCACATCCAAATGTACCCAGGTTTGCGGGGAAGGGTTTTCCGGTAAATCCTGTGCCAAAACTATGCTGGTTAGAGTATACCCAGATGGGAGACCAGAGGAGGCAAGGCAGATGTATGCTATACTCGACGATCAAAGCAACATGTCCCTGGCTAAATCAAAGTTTTTCGAACTATTAGACATACATGGTGAGGAATCTCCATACACACTTTCGTCATGTGCAGGCAGCTTTAAAACGTCCGGCCGGAGAGCCAGTGGTTTCGTCATAGAGAGCCTTGATAGCAGCACAACACTAGATCTTCCAAATTTGATTGAGTGCAATCAAATACCAGATGTTCGAGAAGAAATTCCAACACCAGAGGTTGCACAAAACTTCAACCATTTGAAGGACATTGCCCAGCATATACCACCATTAGATGAAGATGCAGAAATTCTATTATTGATCGGCAGAGACTTACCAGAAGCACATCACGTTCTTAGTCAACGGATTGGTCCTCGTCGAAGCCCTTTTGCACAGAAACTTTCCCTTGGTTGGGTGATTGTTGGAGAAGCTTGCCTAGGAAAGGCACATAAACCAGATTTCATCAATGTCAACAAAACCAATGTGTTGAGAAATGGGCGTCCTTCGATTTTCTAATCATGTTCGAATGAATTCAATATAAGGATAAATCCCTCTGGTGTAAGTAGCAGACATGGAGAATCTTCAATCCAGTCAATCTTTCAGATTGGTAGCTGTGATCAGCTCGGTGATACCGTCTTTGAAAGACACAAGGACGATGACAAAACTGGAATGTCAATTGAAGATAAAGAATTTCTACAAATCATGGACAATGATTTCCAAAGAGATTTACAGGGGAATTGGATAGCGCCTCTTCCTTTTCGTTCTCCAAGGCCACGCTTACCAAACAATAAGCCACAGGCTCTAAAACGAGCAATGACACTGGATCACAGCCTCAAGAAAAATCCAGAGAAAAGAAAGCATTTCACCACATTCATGGAACGAGTGTTGGAGAATGGACACGCTGAATTAGCGCATCCTTTGAAGCAAAATGAAGAATGTTGGTACCTTCCAATCTTTGGGGTATACCATCCCAAAAAACCGAATCAGATACGAGCGGTATTCGACTCTTCAGCTCCATACGATGGTATATCACTGAATGATGTCCTGCTGACAGGGCCTGACTTGACTAACTCTCTCCTAGGCATACTTCTTCGTTTCCGAAAAGAACCAGTAGCAATGATGGCTGATATACAACAAATGTTTTATTGTTTCTCTGTGAGAGAGGATCATAGAAATTTCCTCAGATTTCTGTGGTATCGCAACAATGATCCTGACCAACAGCTGGTGGAGTACAGGATGCGCGTACATGTATTCGGCAATAGTCCGTCACCTGCTGTGGCCACTTATGGGCTACGGAAAACTGCTCAACTTGGGGAACATGAATTCGGCACAGACATCAGGCAGTTTGTAGAGAGGAACTTCTACGTCGACGATGGACTGGTTTCCCTTCCCACAGCAAGACAGGCTGTAGATCTGATGCAGAGAACCCAACTAGCATTGTCGTCGAAAGGCAACCTGAGGTTACACAAGATCGCTTCAAACAACAAAGAAGTCATGTCTGCCTTTCCTGTTGATGACCATGCCCAAAACCTGAAAGAAGTTGACTTGGGTACCGATATCCTTCCACTCCAACGCAGCCTCGGGCTTATCTGGGATTTAGAATCAGATACCTTCATGTTCCAGAAAACCACTGAAGAGAAACCTTACACCAAGCGAGGTGTCTTGTCGATTGTGAATAGCCTCTTCGATCCTTTGGGTTTCCTAGCACCAGTGGTAATTCAAGGTAAAATGTTCCTTAGAGACTTGATATCCAATGGCAAGAACTGGGACGAGCCTTTACCTGTTGAACATCAAGCCAACTGGGACGACTGGAGACAATCCTTGAAATACATTGAAGCACTCCAGATACCACGAACATATGCAGGTACTTCATTTGAAGAAATCGTCCATAGTGAACTCCACATCTTTTCCGACGCATCTGAGAAAGCCATCGCCGCCGTAGCGTATCTCAAGACCATCGACAGTGATGGTGATCAGAGACTTGGATTTGTTCTTGGGAAAGCCAAAGTTGCTCCAACGCATGGACACACTATTCCACGACTAGAACTCTGTGCGGCAGTTTTGGCTGCCGAAATCGCTGACATGATATCCAACCATCTGGATATGAAACCGGACTCCATCCACTTTTATACTGACAGTAAAGTCATTCTGGGGTATATCCACATTGAAACCAGAAGGTTTCATGTGTACGTCTGTAACCGAGTGGACCGCATTAGACGAAGTTCTTCACCACACCAGTGGACATATGTATCCACCAACATGAACCCGGCTGATCAAGCAACAAGATCATTGCCCGCTGCTCAAATTCTTGGAAGTACATGGTTAACCGGTCCAACACACATTCTGAAAGAGAAAGACCGACACGACTCATTTCCCTTGTTGAGTCCAGACAACGACCAAGAAATAAAGCCGCATGTCAGCGTTAGGACAACGAATGTGTCAACGAAGGCTTCACTTGGATGTCATCGGTTTGAGAGGTTTTCCCAATGGAGAAAATTGGTGAAAACAATCGCGAATCTGAAACACGTAGCTCTCAACTATCACGAAAACAACAAATGTAAAGGATGGCATATATGTCCAAAGTCCAAAACAGTTACAGCCTACAAGGAAGCCGAATCTCTTATCATCAGAGAAGCACAACAAGTATTGCAACAAGAAATACGATGCATTCTGGGCAAAACGTCACTGCCTCGGGGCAGTCCACTCTTCTCTCTGGATCCCTTCATCGACACAAACGGGGTACTTCGGGTAGGCGGTCGCCTTCGTAGAGCAAATATGAGCGTCAACGAAAAGCATCCAATTATCATCCCAGCAAGACATCATATTGCGACCCTACTTATTCGCCATTATCACCAGGAGGTGAGACATCAAGGTCGGCACTTCACTGAGGGTGCTATTCGTGCTGCAGGATTTTGGATAATTGGAGGCAAACGCCTTATTTCGTCGCTTATCCATTCATGTGTCACATGCTGTAAATTACGTGGGACACGAGAACACCAGAAGATGGCGGAAACCAGGGCCAGCTTTCAGTCATGTTGGAGTCGACACCTTCGGACCATGGTCAGTTGTCTCACGTCGAACTAGAGGTGGCCAGGCCAACAGCAAGAGGTGGGCCATTCTCTTCACATGCCTTGCTTCAAGAGGAATACATATCGAGGTAATCGAAGAGATGAGTGCATCCTGCTTTATCAACGCTCTTCGTCGATTTATAGCTATTCGGGGCAAAGTTACAGAGTTCCGCTCTGATAGAGGAACTAACTTTGTTGGATCCGTTAATGACCTGAAAATCAACACTGTCAACGTCGAAGATGGTGTAGTCAAGGATTTCCTGTACAACAATCAAGTTGTGTGGACTTTCAATCCTCCCCACTCATCTCATATGGGCGGGGTCTGGGAGAGGATGATTGGGGTCACACGTCGTATCCTGGACTCCATCATATCTGAGCATGGTTCAAAGAACATGACCCATGAAGTTTTGACCACCTTTATGGCAGAAGTCTGTGCAATAGTAAATGCACGCCCGATTGTTCCCGTTTCATCCGACCCGGATTCTCCAGACATATTGTCGCCATCGACTTTGCTCACTCTAAAGACGGATCATGTCACTGCTCCTGTTTACATTTTCACTGTGCTAACTTTTCCGAACTATTCCATTATCCTCGCCTCATTAAACACTTGATTTACAAGTTACTAAGACATTTCAGATAGTAATCGCTAAGTTTTGAATTGTCCTGTTTACATTATGCGTTTCTTGTAACTTAGTCATTTCCATGATTCCCGCGCCTTTACTGAGCCTGCCATAATCCCTGCCACAGACTGTTTACCACACTGTTTCGCGTAGTAATACACCTGTTTTGAGTCATAAAGTCGTGCACCGGTCGCTCTGGTGAAAGTAGTCCGGCTTATTTCTGGCAGGGTTTTTTCATGTAAAGTATGAAAATGATAGCAGATTGCCTGTGAAATGATTGCTGGTTGTAATAGCATTCTTATGTTACCTTTTTATTTTTCCTCTGCAGTCTTTTACCCTCTTACCTTGTGGAAGAGTTTTGATGAATAAACAACTTTGAATCAAGGCATAGGGTTATCTGTCTGTCAATTACCTCCGGGCATGGGGCAGAACACATTCCATATTCCATATCACAGTACTAGCACCAAATTCAAAAAGACAATCATAGTATACATAACCATAGGCTAGTTTCTTGCAAGAGAGAAGCGGTCAACAGTTTTCAATGATGCGGCAAGACCTCATGATGTTCCAAAAATATCAAATCCGTATCGCTGATCAGTATTCTTAATCCAAAATATTCGTTGTAAAGTCGTCATCTAGAGAATGATGTACCTCAGTCACGCTTTGGTTGTGTCGGTTTATATGAGCACCACGAGGCTCTTGAAGTACATGGGTTCATACGGCCCCACAGCCCCGGGTTAAGAGGAATTAGACACAAGTGACGAAACGTAACGCCATAGATCTTGCATGCTACGTTCCTATTTTGCTATGTATCGCCAAATTTGAGAAACTTTGAGCAGAGGCGCTTGGTGGTATAGCCCTGTTTAATAAGTTTCTGCAACAATGTTTTACGTTGATTAAAAGCATCACATTTAACACAGGATCTAGCAAATTACAAGCGTGTAGTCCGTCATTCATAATTCAGCCGTCAATAGTATATAAAGGCTATTACAGAGCTCATTTTGCCGGGGGAGGTAACTCTGTTTGCACTTTTTTTATTTTTGACAAATTTCGGGTTATCTCCCTTGATTCGAACATTTGCATGTTTTCACAGAATAAATAATTTTAATTAATTAATTTTAATTAATCAATCAATAAATTAATAAATAAATAAATAAATAAATAAATAAATAATAAATAAAAATAAAGAGTTCCAATTGTTGGAGGGGATGTATTCAGAATTATTCATCCGCGGTGATGCGGTCTGGCAGCGGTTTTGGCGGTGATTCGGTCTCGGGAAAAAGCTTCCGCGGAGAAAAAGTAGTCCCTAGATAAAATGGTCCGATGGGGTCGAGTGAGGTATCAAAGTGAAGCATTCGTGAAGGGGCATCTGATGGGCTGGGTGTGGGGTTGAAATATCGGCATTCTGCGCATGCGCGGTGGCCCAAGGCTATGAAACTAGCCGTTTTGGGATGTAGGGGAGTCCCTAATGGTCCAATGGGGTCGGGTGAGGTATCAAAGTGAAGCCTATGTGAGGGGGCATCTGATGGGCTGGGTGTGGGATTGAAATATTGGATTTTTGCGCATGCGTGGTGGCCCAAGGGTATGAAAATAGACGTTTTGGAGCTAGGGGAACCCCTAATGGTCCAATGGAGTCGAGTGAGGTATCAAAGTGAAGCATTCGTGAAGGGGCATCTGATGGGCTGGATGTGGGATTGAAATATCGGCATCCTGCGCATGCGCGGTGGCCCAAGGGTATGAAAATAGACGTTTTGGAGCTAGGGGAACCCCTAATGGTCCAATGGAGTCGAGTGAGATATCAAAGTGAAGCATTCGTGAAGGGGCATCTAATGGGCTGGGTGTGGGGTTGAACTATCGGCATTCTGCGCATGCGCGGTGGCCCAAGGGTATGAAAATAGCCGTGTTGGGATGTAGGGGAGCCCCTAATGGTCCAATGAGGTATCAAAGTGAAGCATTGGTGAAGGGGCATCTGATGGGTTGGGTGTGCGGTAGGAATATCATTCTGCGCATGCGCAGACGCAATGCGGAGCTCTCGTCCAATCAGAAGCTAGTATTTCAAATCCGTCACAGAGCTCTCAGCCAATCAGAAGCGAGTATTTTGACCAGGTGCATTATGGGCCATATCCAAGATGGCGGCACGTATGTTCAAGATGGCGGCACATCCGGTGTCGAAAACGGGCCATTTCGTCGGGATGTGGTCACCTAGTGTCGAAAACTGGACCCTGTATGGGTCCCGCTAGACGTTTTGGAGCTAGGGG
>JAVTVY010033468.1:0-141919 GCA_036873755.1 Hanleya hanleyi
AAATCTTCTACAGCACCGGAAGCAATCTTCTGGTAGTCAAGAACGAGGTTTATACCCTCCTGTAACTGCTCTTGACTCTCCGCGCCCGACAGCGAAAATAAACCATCCTTTATGGCTTTAAGAAACCAGTCAAGGTGATTCGTAATCGCCACTCCTTGTCGAGCAGTTTCCTCAAGTACTGCGGCCTGTTTGTTCGTGCAAGGAACATCCGGATTACTAGGCACTTTAGTATTGCTAGGGCATAAATACTGAAAGTCGCCGTTCACCTCTGCAGACCGGAAGCTAAACGGTGAGTTATGTACGCCGTAACTTCGTGTGTTTGGCTTCTGTACCGGGAACGGACCAGAAGATCCTGCAGGGCGGAAGCGAGCTTTTGGTCTCAACCTTATAGCACGTTCCTCCTGCGTAGCGGGTTCTGCTAACGTTCTATGGAATAAATGGCAGATAGAATGAATAGCAGTTGAGGCCGGAAGCGTGGTAGCCGACCTCGTAACCCGGTTTGACTCTCCTGATTCAGTTTCAATATCCCCCGCATGTGGGACCGGAAGCTGCATATCAGGAATTAAGTCATAGATGCCGGAAATAAGTTCATAATATTTCCTAGCATCCGGATCAGTATTGGTAGGTTCATTCAATTCAGATCTACCGTACTGGTCCCTATCCACTTCCATAGCTTCCGGGGCTTCCTGCCAGGAGGGAGTATTGGAAGGGATAGTCCTCGACAAATTAGCTTCCGGTTTCCTAGACTGTTCAGTCAAAACCGGAAGCAGTGGCGTACTACTTCGGAATTGACTGGTCATCATCTCTCTCAATTCCTTCATTTCCTCACGTTGCTGTTCCATACCGCGCAGTATGGCAGCCAATGTGGGATCAGTCACTTGAGAGTGGACCGGAAGCAAGGCCTGACGAGGTGTGTTCACACTCAAGGACCCTCCAGCTGGACGTGAGCACGGCCACTGTAAAGGTCGGTGAACTGGCATACGAGGTCGTAAACCGGAAGCACGTATAGGAGGACGCATCATACGATAAATTCCCGGTCCCGTACCTCGAACACCACCGGAAGCAGATATCTGACCTAAGCCACGCAAGGGCGAAGGTAGACCAGCAACCGGATGCCGCATAATTTGAACTGGTCTGATTGAGGGTTCTTGATAACGCAACTCAGACACAGGCAAAAAATTTGACATATTATGGGTACCTGAATACATACCATACTGCCGTTGTTGCGGGAACCTTAATCTCTGGTGGCCCAGAAGGCTCGTAGACACAAACGTCTCGGCAAGGGAACGAGGAAGGCCACCAGAGTAACCGGAAGCAGGTTGAGAAAATTCAGACAAACCGGAAGCAGCAACTTAAAGGCGTAACTGAGCGACCGGGAAGTCCAGGCCTCGACAGCGTCGAGGAAGGTATTTTCCCAACCCCGGACCCAAATGAAAACTTAACATTAGGCTCCTCACTGGTGCTGCCCAAGTTTTCGTAATCATAAGTTGACTCCGATCGAGCGATCGGAGTCCCCTGGCTTTCCCACGCCAAGCCTGGGTCCGTCACCGATTTCCCTTCATCGTCACATCCAGGCGTCCGCTCAATAGGAATCTCCACTTCCACAGTCGTCGTAGTACCAGATTCCATATCTTCGATTACTCCTTCCACTTGTACCAACCGGGTCGATCCCTTACCTGATTGACCCTTCACCTGGCCTGAAATGGAAGCATCGTGAGCGTGGGGGGGGGGGCGTTTGTTTATCTTTATTTACATCCAATAGGCTGACTAACGTAGACCCAGCTACTGAACTAACAAACCCCCTAGACTCCTCGCCTACACTAGTACGAGGAGACTGTGCTACATATGTCTCGTTTGCGAGATTGGCAGGCATAACAACACTATTTCCTTCGTTAGCTGCCAGAGAACCGGCCAGATACACCTGGAATATGCCGGGCGCCCACACAATACACTCTTCACAGGCCGTGTCCCATGTACAGATTCTACCCTGGCTGCATGGCGGACACACTGAGTGAAGGTCATAACTAGGCTTGTCACCTCCACAAGACATGCATGACATTTGAGACATATTTTGAGCCATTTTTACGCTGATAACTTAGAGAATACTTCCCAAAGGACTTCTTGCAGGAAATCAGACGTCTGAGGTAATCCAACTGTGAGTAGTTTCGCTAGAAAAGGCACTTTTTCACGGAGTTGACAATGTTTACTTCCAGCCCTACGAAGCAGTAGAACAAGAAGGAAGTAGAATTGTGGGTAGCTATGCTATCAGGTGACTAGCAGGGGAGATAACTGTGTCATTTAAATTCTTACTGTGATATTTCATGTAGACAAGAAATGCAAAGAGTGGAAGTGAGGTAAGTTTTCAGCGCAAATAACATGACCTTTTTTACCTCCATTTTAAAGAGGTCCAGTCTCTCAGTTTTAAGGAGAGTGATTACTCTTGCTCTCATCGCTCTCCTAATTTTTTCTCCAGGAGAGCTTTAAATCACTCTCCTGAAATCCAGGAAAGTGATCAACAGCTCATGCGAGACTGCTAACCTGTTTAATCTAAACATGCTGAAGGCCTGGGGGTGAGTGAATATGATTTAACGCCGCTTTCAACTATATTTCAGTCATATCACGACGTTGCGTTCTATTCTTTTTCACACCCGGGAACCACACGGGTGGGGTTCTAACCAGGGATGTGATGTTACATGTACATGTATGGTGAATGACTAAATTGAGTTGCCTAGAGGTTACACATCAGGGCCTGATGTAGACTTTTAGTTTGGGCACCCTTACCTGGCGCAGAGTGTGATAAGTTATAGTGAAATAGGCCGCGATGTGGGACTGTCGAAGCCCATGGAAGCTGTGGGAGTATTGAATGGTCTAAATACAGCCTGATAACTTAATATTTGGCAATAGTAATTGCATTAATATAGGTTTCAGCCTGTTCAGAGGGAATTTGCTAACAAAAATTTTTTTTTTTTTTTTTTTTTTCTCATTTGGGCGCCCAAATTCATGGCGCCCAAACCCGTTATAACGGGTTCAAAAACGGCCTGGATCAGGCCCTGCACATACTTGATTTAAGGGAATCCAAATCAGTACCTAAAACCCATGTTTTAACCTGTCTCTGAATGAGCATAACCTACATACAAGTTACCGTTACCATGAGAACATTAAATGGTAACCAAAATGTCGCCAGCCCTGTTTGATCATACAGTTCATTTAGAGGCTAATTATCGTGGTATCTGGAACCATAATTACAGTGTTCATATTGATCAGCTTCCATCATAACACATCATGTTACACGTTGTACAAATGTATCCGACAACCCTCTTCGCATTCACTCAAATGTCGGTTCATACTCCATGTAAGAATCACGAGACAATGCATACAATAGCCAAGCCTGGGGACACCAATGTGTCTAGACCTGTGCCTTTTCAGCGACACAAAGACCCAGACAATAGTTCCTACATGAAGTATCGACCAAAATGTCCCAAATGTACATACATACGTACGTACATACATACATGTACACATGTTTGACCATGGCTAAAACATGATCTATCCCCTGAGCTACATGTAAACTGCCTCAACTGCCTGTTGGCTCAGGGGATACATGTAGCTCTCAGTTGCAGGCACTTTTTGGTGAGGTTTTCACCTCACGAGGCTGTGAGGAAAATATCAAAATCCTGCATGTCAGCTTGTGTGTTAATATTCTTTTGACAAATATCGCATACACAAGATTTGAGAATGATGATTCCACTGTTTTGTCTGCCATCCACACCATTTTATGAAGGAATATAACATGCATGGAGAGAATCTTTTTTTCTGTGATGTTCATTGGTATAATAAGCCTCATTAGTTTATGCACAGAAATTCTGAGTTTTTCAATCTGAACTTAATGGTATAATGTTGTTTCATTTATATGCATTGGTGTTGCTGGTGTTTTTTATGTGTCCAGCAAATTTTTATGTTAACAGCTTGAGCAGCGGTTTTATTCGACCTGCCAATAAAATGCATGTTATATTCACGGGATTTGTACATACAAATCGGTTCAGAATGACCATTTGGCCATTTATATGCTAAGGTGTACAAATAGGTGTGACACAACTTAAGAGTTCAAATCCCAATTTCAGATAAGCAGTAATTTCTGGTGAAGAAATATTAGAGAGACCTGCAAAATTAACAGTTAAAAGATAAGCTATGCATTACATTTGGTAATTCACAATGCTTCGCAATAACATATTACTGTCAATGTTGGACGAACATTTCTGGATGATTTGATCATTTTCTTTTTCATTTTCTTAAAAAAATATCACTGTTTATCACTCAAATTTAATACTGAACTCTGTCCAGTGAATAAACATGAAAAAAATAATTCTATAATATTTTTCAGATTTTTTTAAAACATTTTCATAAATGTTGGACAAACATTGACAGACAAACATGTGCTGTTTCACAAAACATCTATTTCTCAGTTAGAGAAGACATCCATTTTATAATCTATGAGCAGAGGATATCATTCCATGGAAGCAGAGATGAAACAAATGTGTTGATAATCCATCTTATCAAGAGATAAAATTGTCATAAAACAGTTGGACGAACACATGACAGACGAACATTGACAGAAAACCATGTGATGTATTACAAGAAGTCTAGGTCTCTGCTGATGGAGATCTATGCACTTATAGCTAGGAACTGGGGAGTACATTCAATAAAAGTATAAAAGTCATTGACTTGATCACTTACTTGGTTTAATAATAAAACTAGGCCCATGGGCATACATCCATCGCAAGTGAACTTTTCTTTGCATAATCTAGATTTTATTTTTGCACTGTACTTCCATTTACAAATTAATATTTTGTAATTTATGGCTCACAGGAAAAATAGTTTTCAACTGATTGTTATACCCGAGTATCATTTTCAGCGAGTCTGTCACTATTGATTGACTCGGGCTGCAATAGTGGAGACAACATGAATTGCAGGCAAGCACCTAAAAGGTGCGTGGACCCCTCAGCCTGTTTTTTTTAGTAAAGTAGGATCAGGGCTGCATCTAGAGCCAATTTAGTTTCGGAAAACATATGGGTGCCCAAAACTCAAAAGAAACAAAAAACGAAAGTGTTGTTGTTGTTCAATTTTGAAAGGATTTCTGAAGGAAATACTAGAAAAAGCCCCTAGGATCCTCAATATCGATCCTATTGCATAGCTGGGTATTGAATTTTATGTTAATAAACCTCTGTTTTGGGAGTGATCACAGGCTATTTGCGCCGAAATTCACTTACAAAAATTGGACCCTCAATAATGAATAACGAAAAGGAAATGGGAGTTTGGGATCGGAACCTGCAAAAAAATCCCTGGACACTGTATAAAACAGATATAGGTTTCACGCGAGTGGTGTGCTGGGATTACAGCATGCAAGAAAGTGTAGCTTTATCGGTGGCAATTTATGCATTGCACAAGTGTGATTTAGTAAACACACTGATTGACATAGGCCCACCCTTATCATTAGGGGGGGGGGGCATAAACTCCAGGTATGCAAACTGGTTCAAAATTGCCCAGAGTCAGGCTAAAAATGGGCTCTCCTAATCACTCGTTTGAAATAATTTCCAAGGTACAGTAACATGTTTGGTGACAAAAATTGATAAAAATGTTGCACCAGTTAAATGTGTGGACACAAATACGGTTCATGCAAAAGTTTTAGGATAAAACATATGATGTAGAATAGAATAATTTAATAGCAAAATTAAAGAAAATTGTTGTCCTTCATTCAATGAGAATCTTCCTTGTATCAGGGAACCTTCAAAATTCACAATGAAACATGCAACCAACGGTTCCCGATGGGCATAGATAACAGTGCAAAAGCTAAGCCATCAAGAAATAATAAAAAAAATCATGAAATAATTATAACCATGTGAAAATCTAATCATTTCATCAGTCAACATTCAGGAAGCTCTCACCAAAGTTTGGTCAGGCCCGACTTGATAGATCTACAGATATTCAGCGGACAAGAACATGTTGATGGGCATAGATAACAGTGCAAAAGCTGAGCCATCAATAAAAAATAATAATTAAAAATCATGAAATCATCATAGCCACCTGAAAATCTAATCATTTCATCAGTCAACATTCAGGAAGCTCTCACCAAAGTTTGGTCGGGCCCGACTTCATAGATCTGCAGATATTCAGCGGACAAGAACATGTTGACGGACGGACGCCAGGACGGACGGACGCCAGGACGGACGCTAGGACGGACGGACGTACGTACATGGCAACGACAAGACCCCACAGCCCTATGGGCTGAGGGGTAATAAAACTCAAAAGAATAGCTGCTTCCTGAATAGCAGATTTCTTTCTTAGAGTTTCAATTCAAAATAGTATCTATTTGTTTGAAAAAGCTCCCCAAAAAACACACGAAAAGCTGGCCATAATACCAAGCTGATCCATACATTTATGTAGTGGTACTAATATTATACATATACCCGGTACTGGTACTGAATGAAAGTATTAGAACACAGGAGTGCTGATGAAACAACAAGTGGCAAGACATCCATCTCAGAATATTTCAGTTCTCAGACATGTCAGATACATGTAGTATTATTTCTAAGTTTAAGTTCAATTGATTCATTAATTTCACAACATACATGTACATTGTACATATATTCCTAACACCAGCCCATGAGATGACCTAGTTTTAGTTTGACCACTTCATCAGAAAGTGAAACTAGACCCAGCATAGATACATGTACAGCCCCTAGAGCTATGGTAGGGCACCTCTTTACACATGTACATGTTGCCTCCTGAACTGTATTTCTCTGAGCTGAGGTCAATCTTTGGAAGAGTGACCAAAGCAGGCTTCCATACTTTAGTGCGTATTAATCTGATATCTTGAAGGAAAACAATTAACAGAGTATTATTTAATACAGGAAAGGGGTCAAATACATGCTAATTGACTATATATAGGCCTACAAAGCTGTCAACCACTGAAGAATAACTATTCTGGTCTGAGAAAGAATAAACAATTTGGAACTATTTTCATACGTGTACTTCGGACAACCCTAAAATCATAAATTTTCTAAATCCAGGGCATGAAATGTTTTTTTTCAGTCCACCTGTCACATGTGACAGGTAAGGTTTTTTTCTACCTGTCCCACCCAAAACTTACTTGTACACAATTTTGTCAAAATTTCTATATGCTGATCGAATTATGTTTAAACGATGAACGCACCGGGATGTTTTGATGAGAAAACTATCTATTTTAGTCCTGAGGATTTTATTTTTAATGCCCACTCACCAAATTTCTGATTTCTTGAGTTTTAAAATGTTTTTATTACCTCATGTAGTAAGAACACAGAATGACAAATAATTCATTAATTAGTTTTGATAATTGCTAGGCAAATGATAAATAATTACTCTCCCTGGTCAAATGATAAATAACCTATTACCAAAAAAAAAAACCAAACCAAAAAAACCTCGCACAATCTAGCTTTCCCCAGTAGCCTACCATTCATTTTCATTTCTAATTTGTTTTTTGAAATGTCACTATGAGGCACGATGACGGAAGCACAGATATGTATAAAGTTATTAGCATTTTGTGTTCATGGAATATACCAGTGAACGTACGGTGAGAAGCACAACACAACCAACCTCATGTCTGGTTAGTGTCGCCCCTATCAGGCTATTAGAATACATTCTCTAGATCAGCTTCACATTTGTAATGTTTAAAAAAAAAATTAATGATATGGTAACATTGGAATTCTTTAGCAGTAGACCGAATGGAATTTGTTTCAGTAAACTTGAGTACATTTTCCTAAGTCAGCTTTCCTGCCGCAATGCGTACAGTTTGACAGACATCCGTCGATAACCTTCTTTTACTCGTTTGTCTGACATCTGAGCGTGGGTTCCCGATCTGTTCACTGTGACCTTTGATCTGAAGAATATCCGTGACTTGAAATATACCTCGGCGGCTGCCGATCTCCAATGGTCTCTCCAACAGTGTAAGCAAATCTGGAGCGTTGAGGTCTGATCGAACGTCGACGCTTGCCGAAGCATAACGAGGCTAAATTTATTTTTAGCTCTAAAGCATGGCATGCTCTCAGCAGAAGTTGAGACATCGTTTAACAACAACAAGAAGTTTTTCTTGCTTCGGGCGTTAGTAAAGATCAACGCCTATGAATCCCTGCAATGTTTCACCTGTCGCATGCGACAGTCATTTATTTTTTTTACCTGTCGCACATAAATACTACCTGTCATCGACAGGTGGACACCCGAACATTTCGCTCCCTGTAGATCTGATAATAAAGGTGAGACAACTCACCTTTCTAAAAAAGTATTTAAGTCGGACTAACACATGACAGACAAAATGTTGGACGAACACATGACAGATGAAATGTTGGATGGACATTGACAGATAATTAGAGCTAGGTCTCTGCTGACATGGCTGATGGAGATTTTGCACTTTAACAGCAAGGAACTGGAGAGTACATTCAGTAAAAGTATAAATGTCACTGGGCTGATCACTTATTTAGTATACTAATAAATAAACACATAATTAGTCAGACTAACACATGACAGACAACATGTTGGACGAACATTAACAATGATTGACAGACAATCATGCACTGTATTTACAAGCAGGCCAGGTCTCTGCCAATGGAGATGTATGCATTTATCAGCTAGGAAATGAGGAGTACATTCAATAAAATTGTTAAAGTCATTTGTGTTGATCACTTATTTAGTGTAATAATGAAAACTAAAACATATTTATGTTGGACGAACACATGACACAACTCAAGCTTCAACTTCAAAACAATCCAGGTGAAGTTTAAATTAACATCAACCGCCAATACTTTTGCATTTTCTACTAGCATTTTCCCTGAGAGTGAGAGAGAGCTATGATAAACTCTCCTATTTTCTCTGAGAGAGTACTGGGTGAGTGAGTGAATAGAATTTAACGTCGCTTTCAACAATATTACAGCTATATCACGACGAACCAACTAAGCACCACCCAGTCCAGTTGTATTCCTGCTACTTCAAAGAAGAAATCTTTGAAGCAGCATGGAGTGAGTGAGTGAATAGAATTTAACGTCGCTTTCAACAATATTTCAGCTATATCACGACGAACCAACTAAGCACCACCCAGCCCAGTTGTGTTCCTGCTACTTCAAAGATGAAATCTTTGAAGCAGCATGGAACCAGACACCCTCCATCCACCCTATAAAACACTGAGGACAGCGCACAAGACACCGACAGGACGCTTACATGGTGCAATAAAGACAAGTGATATTACAGTGCTAGACATCACATTATCAAGTTCCAGTTGCAGGCCTCTCGTTTTAAGGCGCGCGATCGCGCTCCCGCACCTTTGCGCTCCTGAACTTGGAACTAGGTGCGCGACTATAGCACACCTGGCATTCCGCGGTCGTTAAAAAACAGTAAAAGCAGCTAAATTCATTACCAACTTACGTGTGCCATTAAACTGCCTTCCGACAGCAACGCATGTGTTTACGTCCGGTTAAATGGTCAGCGGTCGAAATAACGCCTGCCTACGTGCCGCCGGCAAGTGAATTTTTCCGGCGACAACTTGTCTTGCAAAAACAATCTACCTGTCGCATGCGGCAAGTAGGATTTTATATAGCAAAAACGATAAAATGCGATCAATTTTCGTAAATACCTTTTAGAAGTCTAGATCTATCTGAAGGAACGGACAATCCAAGAAATAATCCATTGAAAATTTATTTCAAGCCGATCTTTCAGGGTTCGAATTTAAGAACAATTTGAACCAGTCCGCCGGACTGGTGAGCCAAAAATGTAACCAGTTCGTAAATATTTTTACTAGTCCGTTAATATTAAATAAAAGATGATGTGGGAACATTTGTCATCATGAATATTTTGTGCTCTGTGATGGTTGCTACTAAATAAGAAATTAATAATTGTGCATTTCTTGAGCACGTGTGAAGATAATCACAGATGACAAACCCCGTCGGCTAGACTTCGACAGCGACTTTGACTGCACGTGTCGTCGCGAAAAACACTGCTTCAACAAACGCCATTTCAAGCCAAATACGAAGCTGCGCATCTGAAAACCCCTCGGCTCTGGGCGCCAGCCATTCATAATGTATTCAATTTGAAGCAAGACTTCAGGAACACCAAGCAGTCAAGTGACAAATATACAGATTATGAAAAAATTTGCCATTAGAAATGGCCTCTAAGGTTTATCTCCAATCAGAGAAGTCGGTATTCATTACATAAGTCTGTTGATGCATCGATGATGTATACCAAATTTTGTCATAGAGCATTTGAAAATTATCAGAGATAGAGATCATTAATGATTTCGCATAAATTAAAGATGGCCGCCCATCCTTCCCACCACTCAGAGAAACTGATGTGGTTATTCATTGCAAGTGTCTTGATACATGTACATGGATGCTGTATACCAAGTTCATATAGAACACTGAAATGGTATCAAAGATATACATCATCAAAGATTTTGCATAAATTAAAGATGGCCACCAAGGTTTCCGCCCAATCAGAAACACCAGAACTGTCATTTATCGTAAGTCTATTGATGCATCGATGATATATGCCAAATTTTACATCGAGCACTCGAACGGTATCAGAGATAGAGATCATTAATGATTTCGCATAAATTAAAGATGGCCGCCCATCCTTCCTGCCACTCAGAGGAACTGATGTGGTTATACATTGCAGGTCTCTTGATACATCGATGCTGTATACCAAGTTTCGTATAGAACACTTGAATGGTATCAAAGATATATATCATTAAAGATTTTGCATAAATTAAAGATGGCCGCCAAGGTTTCCACCGAATCAGGGAAACTGGTTTGGTCATTCCTTTGAAGTTTCTTGATGCATCGATGATCTATACCAAGTTCACACACGGAACAGTGAAATGGTACCTAAGATACACAAGATTAATGATTTCGCATAAATTAAATATGGCCGCCAAAGTTTCCAACCAATCAGGTCCAGATTCAATAGGGTTCTGGGTCATGAGCATATGGATGTGCAGTGCAAGTTTGGTGTGCCTAGGGTAAGTCGTTCTAAAGATATCTTGGTAACGAGAAAGCTGTGATGGTTTCGCATAAATTAAAGATGGCCGCCAAAGTTTCCAACCAATCAGGTCCAGATTCAATAGGGTTCTGCGTCACGCGCATACAGATGTGCACTGCAAGTTTGATGTGCCTAGGGTAAGTCGTTCTGAAGATATCTTGGTAACAAGAAAGGTGTGACGGACGGACGGACAGACGTACATGACGACAATATCCTTTGGCCAAATTTTGGCCGAGGGGTAAAAAATCAGTAGATTTCTTTCGAAGTTGATGGAGAATATGTTTATAATTGTCCTGGTAAACATGATCAGGTCAACTGAAGCGTAATCATGTTGCTGATTTCTCGATTCCAGACCTGGAATTGGGAGCTTTATTTTCTGAAAAATACCATGCTGCATTACAGTCACACTTTACGGTAATTGCTTACAATGTTCGCACCACTTTACGGCTGTTGTTGTTGTCGTAAAATGCGGCCGTGGTCGTGATTTCGTTGGAATTTGCTGGAAATTGTTTTAGACTCGCACGATTTATTTAGACTCGGTCGGGTAACCGAAAACAGACATTTCGTTTTTCATTCTTTACAAATTGTGCGGAGATATCCAGAGAAATAGTTTACACAATGAACGGAGAGCTTTTTTGTTACCAGTCCGACGGACTTGTTGTTCAGTCACTCACACCAGTCCGTTTGATTTTTTACCAGTCTCGGACTGACGGACAGGTGCCAAATTCGAACTCTGTCTTTAGCCATTGTTGTTGGACCTTGTTGTTGGTTTTCTCTATCAACATTTCCCGCGCCAAATTTACTTCCGGTTGCGCGCCACCTCTTGCGCAGTAGTCCGGTGCATGCAAAAGTCGGACCTGTTATGAAACGGAATCGGACTATCTGATTTTTTTCTTCCAGTTGGTAAATAATATTGTCGGCTTCTTTTCTTTGGCTTCTATTCACAAGTGGAAGTTTTTCTATGCAGACATTTCAGTTAATTGATCATTCCAATGGGACTCTGGTGGCTGATTCTAATTTATTGGAATCAGCAATTTACAAGGGGAGACTTCTGATAAATATAAGTAAATATAGTTGGGATACTGGTTAATTCCCCACAAATTTCCATTCTTTAAAAAGGGTGTTAGTTGGATCTAAATTCTTTGATATAATGAAATTAGGAGAATAGTTGTCTTTGACATATCAATGTTGACATCAACTTTCCACTGGTGCTCTTAAGTTTGAAAGAACATGTGTGCCAAATAAAAAAATTAATAATAATAAATTTAAAAACACCCACCTCATTTTTTGAAAAGAAAAATTGCAGGAGAACCACTCACTGTCAAATTTGACATCATTATTGGTCACTATTCGTCTGTTATCAAGGGAGATAACCCATCACTCGCCTAGACTCATTTAAGGGGTGTGATTTTAGGTGTGCTAACCACACTCCTGAGAATAAATAAGGCGAGTGATTGTCACTCGCCTGTTGTCTCACAAAACAAGAGGCCTGCAGTTGCTTCTCAGCAACATGCATTGAAGCAACAGGAACCTGAACCCACCCAACCACCCGCTGGGAGAGTACTGTTCACTCTCCTAAATTTCTCTGCGAGAGAATTTAGATAACTCATCTAATTTTCTCTGGAATTGTTTCGATCACCGACTTGGACAACGGAAATGTATATTGGAGAGTTGACGAGTGGTCACTCTCACAATTTATACAAAATTCAGAGAGATAAACAGCTCTCCTGGATTGTACAGCCACAAGTGACGGTCAGTTCAAATGCATTTACCTGTAGCGATGCAGTCTCTCATGTTTGTCAAATCTCTGAGAGCTGTTAATCACTCTCCTGGATTTGATTTGCAGGAGTGATTTATACGTGAGCGATCACTCTCCTACAATTTAGCCTTCTCCACTGCTTTGACAGTTTTGAGGAGAGTGACCAGAGAAAAGAAATAAGGAGAGTTATGGTGAGCAAGCGTGATCAGTACATGTATCCTTAAGGACACTGTTACATGTAGTTGATTGTTCATTTCTCATGACCCTCTAGCATCTTAATTTGAGGGGCAAATAATTTACATCCATGCGGGTTTTCAGATTTTTAGGTGTGAAATATCTATTTTCTTCAAATTTACATGCGTTTGCTGCATTCATAATTAATAACAATTAATTATCGCACTCAGCATGTCTATTTTCACAAGCACGGTCACGAGAAACTAACAATTAAGTGACAGCGGACTGGCGATGAATTCACTTTTAACTGGGTTCATACTCACCATGCAGTTTATCATGCCGACGAAATTCAGTCATCATTATCGTCAATTGTCAATGGATGCATAAACATGTCGACGATTTACAACCAGTCTGTTCAACCCTCACCAGGACTTTACTACATGTATGTAAACCATACATTTTTACAGAAACCAGCTCGAAACAGAAAATGAGGCGTCTCTCCAGGTTGTGGTAGATCATATACCATTACTGGATGCAACCAGAGCTAATAACAAATAATCTGAAGGTGAACAATTCTCATTAAATTGTATGTAGGTCTATTTATTCGGAAATTCCACAAACCTCTGACCTGAAATCTAGGGGACCTGCAGACACAATATGAACTGGGTGTGATCACATAATTTACAGTACACCAATATAACAATTGAAGTGCGTAATACGAGCCGCATCATTTTATCTCATTTCAATAGACATAAAGATCATGTGCATGTATAGTTCAACATATGAAGCAAGATATATAATATGTAAACAAAATACACAGATAAAATATTTGCACAATTTTAATTGATTTACAATTTGTACATCATGGCCATGCATATTTTGTTCTCTCTTCAATAAGTTTCAAATATTTTTGTTGGTGAATACACTGGAAAAATTGCATTGGTGATGGTTTACGACATGCTTTAGCCTTTGCTTTTAACCCTTTCATGGATTTACCTAGGGTATTGGTTTTATATAGGCTAGGTGTACATTTTTAAACAGGGAATGATCAGTGGAAAGGTTAATAGTTGTCCAACAGAATTTATAGAACTACATGACATGCAGAAGCATATATGCATGCCATGCTCACCATCTGTGCATGAAAATCACTGGTCACACAGAGAAATGAATGATCATTTGTCATCCTCATGCACTTCATATTCTTCTGCCAAAATCAGATTTCTTATACGTTTTCGAAGGTTCAACAATTTAGTCACATTTCATTAAATTTGTCGCATAAGCATAGCCTGTGGATTGTAAAGTCTTAAAATTAAAATAAAAATGTTTGATATTTGACCATTTATTTATTTGCACATGTAAGTACATGCAGTATAGGGGGTTATTTAGGTATTTTTGCATCAGGGTGACCCTGATTAAAAACCATTGCAAACTGAGATTTTGGAAAATTTTGAAATTGAGTTTTCACCTAAATAAAAGTTAGTTCCCAAATAGAAATGTTGGATTGTGACAAATTATCGAGCAAAAGATATTATTGCCGGGCGGGATAACTTAGGGCCATAACTTTGTGGGAAATCACAGAAAAGAGTAAAAAAATTGACAGTGCACATTGGCAAGGTACCAAAGCATCTTCCATGTTTGGACTGGATAAGAAATTGATGCCGTACAGGATAAAGGGACGTTACTCTGTGGGAAATCATCGAAACTCGCAAAATACCTGTCAGTGCACATCGGCAAGGTGACAAACATATTTCAAGTAAGTTTCGACATTGTCCATGAAATAGTTACCGAGAAATGGGCCAGGCAAGAAATTGTTACCATACGGATAATAAAGGGCTATAACTCTGTGGGAAGTCATCGAAACGTGTAAGAAAAAACCTGACGGTGCACATTGGCAAACATCTAACTTAGCATCTTCCGTGTAAGATTTGGAGTTGCCCATCAAATAATAACCAAGATATGGATCAGACAAGAAATTGTTGCTGGACAGATGATGAAGGGCCATTTACTCTGTGGTAAATCATCAAAAGAGGTAAAAACATCTGACAGTGAACTGAACATCGGCAAGGTACTAATCATCTTTCATGTAAGTTTCGGAGTTATTCATCAAATAGCATCCGAGATATGGACCAGACAAGGGCGAGTGAGTGAATAGAATTTAACATCGCTTTCAACAATATTTCAGCTGTATCGCGACGAAAAGAAATTGTTGACGACTGTAAGACCAAATGTACATGTGCATTACAAGAGCGGTTAAAACGAGAATCTTAAAACCACTGCATTTGCCTTTAAATAAAATAAACCTGATAAACCTCAAACAGAGAAAAAGGAGAAAAAAGCTCCATCCAGATGAAAAAGTTGCCACGATATTCTATTTTTTACTCTACAGGGAAAAAAATTTATCTGAGATTGTTCATAGAAAAACTTATTTGAACAGTTATGTTATACTATAGTATCTGTTAGGAACCCAGTTTTTAAAGAAATCATCCAAAAGAATATATATTGAACTAGAGCCTATGGGCTTTAATGAGATCTGGTAGCTGGGTTATTGGGGGATAAGTTTGTAATGAAATAAACGCACAATTATATATTTAATTTCAAGTTAGGCACAGGTGGCACCAGGCACGAATGTATGTGGCTAAAACGCAATCACAACTTCTTAAACGTTTAAAAATTGTAAAGCTTTAAAAAATTTCAACGTTTAAACTTGAACCAACCAATCAGATGTTATGAACTGACATTTTCCTGTTAAAAAGTTTCCAGTTGTAAATTCACGATTTCAGACGTTTCCTGTCAAAAGAAAAATTCGGTCTTTCAAGGGTTTCCGGTTAAAAGGATAACGTTTCCGGTTGTGATCGTCCAATCAGATTTTTAATTTGGGCCGCGTGTATTCCAACATCTACACCAACACGTGCAAATCTCCACTGGCAAACGTTTCCGGTATGTAGTGTATTTTAACCAATGAAAACCGTTCTTACAAATTAGGTTTTGGAGAATATCTTTGGCACCGGGACAATTTGCGAAGGACATGATGCACGGTGGGCATAAGGAATACAATATGCGCGAATATTTGTAAGGGTTATTTTGATTGGTTCAAACAGACTACATAGCGGAAACGTTTTGCCAGTGGACAAGTGTTGATGTTGAGGTTAGAACATACGCGGCAGCAATAAAAAAAATCTGCCTGGACGATCACAACCGGTAACGATTTCCCTTAAACAGGAAACGTTTAAAAGTCTCGAATATTACTACTGGAAACGTTTGCCTTTTGACAGGAAACGTCTAAAGTATTGGACGTTACAACAGCAAACGTTGTTGGACAGGAAAGGTCTTCCAAATGTCAATTCATGACATCTGATTGGTTGGTGCAAGTTAAACGTTTAAATTTATTAAACGTTTGGATTTATGGCGCGAACTTAAAAGGTACCGACATAATGAAGTTGAACATACCAAAGAAAGGCAGTCCTAGGATAAAAGTAACTCTGAAAATGGAAGCCGAAATATAGAATATTATATCACAATGACTTCCATTTTCGGAGTTACTTTTATCGTAGTTTATGTGAAATTGATCTGTGGGAACAATGAAAGGTATAGTCATATAATGATGGAAGTTGCACACGTTACGCTAACCATGTGTTACCCAATTAATTTCCGTCCAATTAAGACACTACAGTAGATGCTCATCCAACCTTGACTCAACCAAAATAGCTGAATTTTGCTCTTTATCTTGACACATAATTCCTCCAATACGTCAGTTCGGGATTCCAAATGAACACCATGACCACCATGTTAACTTAACCAGCATAAAGAAAGCAATATGATACCTTCTTTAACATGGTATTGTTGGTGTTGCGTTGAAACTGCAAACTGACCTGTTGAGAATTCGATGGAAAAAGGGGCCAGTGGAATGAAGTGTAGGCCTAAATACCCACAGGGGATAAAGGTCAGTTTGTACAGAACATACATATACCTAGGGGTAAATAAGAGAGATCACTAGGGGTAAATAGAGATTGATTTAGTGTTATGAGTGAGATGGGCTGGACATCAAGGTTGATGATGGTTATGTCACAAGTTAGGAAAAGACAAGACATGTACTACACTTTCTGGATATCCCACAGGTTGACTGGTGGAGCACAAGATAGGAAAAGATTATAAGGTATGTTACAGCTTGCTCTTGTGAGAAAAGCAAACAGTGGCCTGCAAAGGTGATAATGAGACAATGGTGGCCAGGTTGGCTGCTATGGTAGAGCATCTCTCACATATACAACTAACCAGCTAAACTGTATAATTTTCTCAGCAGAGTCCAAGCTTTGGTAAAGTGACGATACCAGTCTGCCATACTTTAGAGCGTATTAATCTCATATTTTGTGGGAAAACAATGAACAGAGTAATATTTAATGCAAATAAGGGATCAAATATATGCCAAGTGACTATTAGTGACTAAATATAGACATACAAAAGCCTTTCAACCACTAAGGATCCCCAAAACCCATCTCTGTGGAACTACTTTCATGCAGCGTAAGGCTATCCCGTGAGTCGGTTTGCACTTTTGTCCATTTCCCTACAGCATTCTAAAGAGCCTCTGGCTAACGCCAGATCTCAAAAATGGTATCGCTAATGCTTAGTCTAACAGTTTGACTCACAAATAACATCTATTACTCGAATGCACGTATTCAAGAATCTAAGTATATGGTACGTGCAATCTGGGATCTTGCGAAAGAAAAAAGAAAGATTATTATATACGGTTTGCGTCAAATTGTTGGTACAGCGAGAAAAAACATAAAACATTTCTGTGAATATTATTTTATTCTGTTGAGATTTGATCCATAATCTACGTGCATTGGAACTCTTGTAGTGTGCCAACACAATTGCTCTCGCAATTATCGAGGGGACATGGGTGCTAATGTATCGCATTTTTCTCTTGAACAAGTAAGAATGGTTAGCAACTGATTCCCCGCTCGCCCACTCGTCTTATGTTGCGTTTCTACGTCGAACGTCACCGATCGACGTGAAACGCCATGGTATGGCTCATCCTCTCCCAGGGTGCTTCGCGCTACGCTCCATTTACCCCTGTAGGGGTCTCGCCATTTTTTGCAGGATTCTTGCATAAACCAAGAGCTGTTCTGTCTAACTGTTTTAATGATTGCAAAACGTATATTTATCTTGAAATACACGCAACATTTATTCAGTGACTTTCAAAATGGCAGTGTCACACTGTCTGAAGGCAGTTCTTTACAAATTATTCTAGAACTATATGTTGCGGAAATATATATCGGTGAGTCGCAGCTGATATCAATTCGCCCAGTTAGACGGTCGCAATATTCGTTTACTGTGGCAACAGATGACCTCGGGTCAACTCCGGCACAGTCCGTGAGACTCTGACAGCGCTAAATGGAGAGGCGCAAAGCAGAACGTGATGAATACCGCCTTGTATGGCTGCCTACAAAATTTGTAATCGGACTATTGTCCGATATTTTCACAAATGCAGTTCCTTGTGCATTGGGCATAGAGAACGAACACCTCTCGACACTATTGACCCAACACCTCTCAGAGATGTGCCATTGATTTAAAATATCAGAATCTAGGATATTGTGTAATGGTAAAAAAATCTTTATTTGATGACAATTCACTGGTTTGCGTGTCTAGCGTTCCTGATTTTCTTTGTTATGGAGCGCACAATCGTCATCAAGCGAACCCAAGCCATGATGTTTCGTTACAATAAATTCCTCAAAGCACCGTAGTGGCAATATCACAATATCCATCGACGTGTTTTGCATTCTTGACATCGGATCAACCGACTCCAGTGACAGGCCAAAACTGATCACTACACCTCCATCGTTCAAGCTGTGGAGCGCAACCCCTATCATCAAATTCGAGAAGAATGTTACAATGCGTTTCTGCGTCGAACATCAGTTATCGGTGTAAAACGACGTGGTATGCTTATCAATCTGTACTGGCCAACAACCACTGTATAAAGCCATTGACTGTCTCTCAGATCTTGTCCTTGTCTTGCTCATAATAGACATCATTGGTGATAACGCTGAGCTTCATTTTCTTGCATATTACTCCAATTTAGTACGGTATGCTTCTTCAATTATTTGATCTGAGTTTATGCTCTTTGCAGCAGCTTCTGAGACACTCACCCTTGGTTGGTTGAAAACAGGAAAGCCAGATCCCAGGTTTATAGGCTTCAAGATTGTAATCTCAAAGAAATAGGCCATACAGGGGCAAAAAGGAATGTTAGCCCTAACAACCTAAAGCGATTAGAAGCAAAGTTTCTGGCAGAAGGGGAGAATATCCGTATTTTTTCACTATTGAACCTTGTGATAAGTATACCACGGCGTTTGACACCGATAGTTGATGTTCGACGCAGAAACGCATCATGAAGCTGAGCAGACAATGACGAGAACAGTCCTTATAGCCATAAAGATTTGTTCACGAGGAATTTGTGGTCGATTAGAATTGGCGCCACGGAGAGTTTGCCTAGATTATTGATAAAGTAATTGTGTTGGCACACTACCAGGTCCTACAACGGTTCCAATATACGTAGACTGTGGATCAAAGCTCAGCAAAATCAGAAATCTTCTTTAGATTTACGAATCCACGGGAAATTATTCATATATTCAATCCACTTTGCCAGAAAAAAAAATTCAGATTTTTTCCCCCGATGCACCAAATTACAAGGCCCTACATCGGTTCCAATATACGTAGACTGTGGATCAAAGCTCTGCAAAATCAGAAATCTTCTTTAGATTTACGAATCCACGGGAAATTATTCATATATTCAATCCACTTTGCCAGAAATGTTTTTTTCCTGATTTTTCCCCCCGATGCACCAACCACTTCGACATGTCTGTATCTTCGTACGTTAATTTCATCATATACCCGAGGGAAAGAGGTCATCAAATCAACTCCGATGAGAAGGGATCGTTCGACCCGGGAGAGGGTGGGGGATCTGTGATGGGAGCCAATATTGTTGCTACCTAGATTTACAAATTTGAAGAGTATGTATATTCATCATCGTCTGACCAGTGTGGAGCAGAAGCCCGTTGCATATGGCCGTCGTTGTTGCGTTGTTCAGACGGTGTGCTATTAGCTCCTCGGTCACGGTCAGCAGCATCGTCTCTCATCTCAGGGTCATATCGCGGTAGAGTGTTGTGCAGCTCTTTTATCGTTTGGTCGTAGTCGCCGAAGATCACAGATTCCACGCCAAGTGTCTTATAATGATTCCTGATATAATTTCGCAGCTCCGACAACTCCACTGCTACCGATTTCGTATTATACATATTTTCTTCTTGCACAATTAACTCGGGCACACTCGGTGTTTCCCGGACGATGGCAGAAGAAACTGCTTTCACAGTGGACCATTTGTGTCCGGTGCTTTGGTTAGAATCTTCTATCACGGTCAGTAGGTTTCCAAGGTTGGATACCACAGATTCAATAAACGCAGTCATATTGGCCATATCAGATTTTTCACTCGGCAATTTAGCGTACTTTTGCAGCTCCTTCTTCACGTCGACTTTGCACTGATCCAACTGGGCAACAGCCTTCACAGAGTCGTCCGCTTTCAACCAATCCGCAACATTACGCAATGCAATCTGAGAAATTCTCCTCACATCTTGGATGCAGACAGCTACATTCGCAGCTGGAACATTTCCTTCGATATCTCTTCTTGTCACAGTGTGAATCAACGACTGTTTGTTGAGCAATCTGTCTTTGTATTCAACGTGCACACGAAGAACTACAGCTTTGGGATCATTTTCGCAGAACACCGAGTCTTTGTCCAAAACAATGGACAGGTGCTTGGACATACCCCATCCCAAGTCGTGAATGAAATAGTTTATTTCATCATCTTTATCATGCGGGCGATGGGCCATGTATTCATGACTACAGAGTTTGGGCAACAGTTCGGCAGGATCTAGCGCCTCCACCTTAACGGATATACTGCTGGCAACATTGGTTTTCCTCAACAACACTGGCATCATCGCAGCAACCTCGGTGGCGTCGGTTTCCCTGTCGATGTAGTAATACGCGTCATTTCCGCACGTCTTCGACAGTAAATACACTGCCTCTGAGACCTCACTCCCCGTCACAACAGTCGAAATGGTCAGGCTCGGGTCTTTGCAATAGTGTCGGCTCTCCATTTCGAAGTCTCTGATAGCCTGTCGGACTTCTTTGACCAGAGCCTGGCCGTCCGTGATCCCCTCGTTTAGTTCACCGTCTGTCATGACAACAATCACGTCTCGTGTCTCTAAATATTTCGACCCAGTTTTCCTGTGAAATATATTAGTTCGGCGATGAACATTAAGTCGAACAAACATCACGGAAAAATAACATTGAACAAGTGGGGCCAAGTTTCAGGTAAAGGTTTCGCCATTCGGGAGAGGCAGAATCAGCAGTAAGCGGTATCAACACGATTAGGAATTATTTACAACCCCAATACTCTTTTCAGACCACACCGTATATTTCTTCGGGCTATTTATGTGTCATTTACCTTGATGAGTTTCGGAACATATCTATAGCTGTGAGCAGTCCTTTGCTCAGGTTAGTCTTCACCGATAAGCCACTTTTCCCCAGTTTTCGGACGGTTGTAAAGGCTTCTTTCTGAAAAAAAACAAAAAAATTGACGTGTTATGAATAATGTTCTCCTTGAGCGTCAGTCAAATTGAAGAAGAGCGTCTCAAACATCACATCTATATGGTGAAAACCTTGGACACAGCATGGATGGCCAAGAAGTACTCATTCAATTCATACTCGACTCAACCTTAAAATGAGGTGACGGTATTTATACCTTAGCTTGGCCCTCTAGTTTTGTCAATGGGAAAATCACATCGACATCCGATCCGAAAGCCAGGATGCCCAGATGATCCTCGTCTTCTAGCGTTTTCGTCAAAATTTTGGCAACATTTGTCATCTTGGTCAGCTTAGTTTCTCTGTGTTTCCCATCAGCTCTTTTTAAACCACATTTCTGTGACATACTCCCGCTGATGTCGAATAGACAGACGAGCCTCATTGGAGCTCGACTACTCGAGGCCGCTCCCTCATCGGGCGATTTCAGCTCCAAGATCACTTTCACCTGAAATTCCCAAAAACAATTTCTGACTAAAACGATCGGCAAACTTGTCTCGCATACGTGTAATATTAAAAGAAATAGTCGTGTATGCTGTATGGATTCGTATCGGGAATCTTAGGTATTAACACATATCTTAATACATTAGTAGTGCACATCTAAACCAAACAAATTGGGATTACCAGACACTGTCAATAAGGACTTAAATATTCAATCTTGAGCTAGAGCCACAACAATTCGACATATTTCATGTTCAGACGTTAACGATTGTGCGAGTGAAAGTGTCGGAGCCTCTTCACTGAAAATTTCATCATTATGCCTATCAGGCGATGTCCTACAATAACGGCGTATATGACCTATATGTGGTGAATGAACCCCGGCTATGTTATGGAATTGGATAACACAACTCTCTCTTGTAATTGCCAAACATTGCAAATAAGGATTTAATATATTTCATGTCTAGACGCTAAGGAATGTGCGTGCGAAAGTGTCGGATCTTCTTCACTGAAAATCTCATTCTTCTACATATCAGGTGTATATGACCTATATGTGGAGAATGAACTTTGGCAATGTTATAGAAATGGACTGAACGAAATTAAATGGCTTAGCATCAATTTTGAGACAACGAAGTAGAACCCAAAATATATCTCAACACATTCCTCCTCGTCATCCTCCTCCAGTTCGTTCTCTTCACATCTATTATACCCATCATTTCTGCTGCGTCCAAATTGATTTCTATATCTCGAGCAATGTATTTTCTGTCTCCAGCTATTTCCCTACATCACACCAGACATAATAAACTGGATATTTCTCTATCACAACACCTATACCCACTCGTGATTGCACGCGCTACCGGTATATTATAGCCTGAAAATCAGTTGTCCCGGTACGCTCAGTTTTTCTCTACTAACAGTTTCTCGACTAGTAAAATACTTGATTTTGGAGTTGTTATAGCCTATTTTGTCACGCGGGGTTCATGCGATCAGTATTTCATTGCCGACAAAAATGATTGTATGCATTCAGGAAGGATGCCTCACGTTATTCGTCTGTTTTACTGTAATTGAAATATAAAGATAACGAAATGGTTCGTGGTTAAAATATTTGTATACAGCCGTTCAATCCGATATACATTGTGAAGTCGCAATACATTTGATCTCTTTCGATCGTGGATAAGCAAAGCAAAAAGTCTTGCAGATTATCAATGTTCGATGTCCTATGAGAAGATTAAGAGAGAATGGTCGTATCGTTATGGGGTTCATCACTCAATTTTATGACGCAGAGATGTTTTCGGTTGGGGATCTAACCTTATGTTCCGTTGTATTGCTTATCTAGTATAATGTCAAAAGTGTCACACGAAACGATGTAGGGATGTTGGTGGGATGTGGGTCCAATTTTGGCTGAAATTGCGTTACCTATACATCAGATGGCCGCATTGCCTTGTCAAAGCAGCTCTGCAATACAATTCCGTCGCGTTTTTTACCGACTTTGACAAGGGCTCAACGGCCTAATTAAATTCTTTACTACCTACTGCCCTACCTTATCCTCAGTGACATTGGAGAAATGGCGCATGGTTAGAGGTGAAGCCTGTTTACCAGATGTGCGCAGACGTCCCGAATCCTGTCGCATTGTGACTTCTGAAATTCAGAGCCGGTAACATAAAAAGCGATTGTTTATCGATATATGAACACGGATGGTTTCTTTAGCAACATTTATTCGAAATATACAAATGTATACATGCTCATCAGGGTCAGAATAAGAACGGATGAATCTCAACTCAAAAGTAGTAAGCTTGACACCTGGGCCCTAATTCTATAAACTTGAATGGCGAATGTTGGTCTAGGCGAGCACAGTAGACATATAATTTTGGTGTGGAGACATTTCCAGACATTTCAGCTTCTGTCCAATGTCTGAGAAAGCCCTCGTCTAACTATCCAGGCAATGGAAGCCCTTCTCTATTATTTTCAGTTGACATGCTGTTGGTAACAATGAATATACCTATGGAATAGCTCTGCTTTTGTTTGTCAAGCATGTTTTCAGGTAGAGACCTCTGTTTAACCATCGGAAGACGTTTTTGCCCAGGCACTGCATATTCCCATTCATAGGCATCCTGTATGCTATAAACACCACCTACGCCTTTACTGTCATGCTGTTTACGCTGGGGTATAGCATAGACCCAGTCACGTGCATCCTGAAGGCTATATGCGCCATCTACGTCATCAATATCATGCGCTGAGAACAAACAGAAAGCCACCCATCTGCTATTACAAGACATGCAAAGTATTAGTCAGTTTCGTCTAACCTAACCTGATCATATGACCAGCATAGTTCTGAAAAGTTAGAAGAAACTCCAGCTAGCAAGATGTTGAAACTAAAAGCACATGCATACACAGAAATATTTAAAATCTTGGGTTCGAGGGTGGCGCGTTGATAGGGGTCAGAATGGCTTGCAATCGATAACATTTGTTTGCATTATTATCATTTCTCTGCCATATATTTCGAGCGCGATAACTCGAGTACCGATCCAGTCAAACATTTAGGTAATAACTAAATGTCTGCTGGTCTAGTCCACCGAGTGCAAAAAATTTGATTGGTCGAAGAGTTTGGCGACCATCTCCGATTCAATCTACTCACTGGCCTGATACGCAGGCGCAAACTCTCTCTAATTGGAGGTGACCCGATTCTAGCTCAGCCCATCATCTTTACTCGAAATGACGCCATGAATCTGTTTCTCTCAAAGTCCGTTATTCTTGTCTACACGAGTATTATAGCTGTAAATTTAATTCACGATACTCTAAGAAAGACGACAGGTTCCCCGAGAATGGATCTACCGCGCAAACAAGGAATTACAAGCGTCTGGTCCGTCATTCATAATTCAGCCGTCGTCCATTAGAGAATATCCGCGTCCATAATCCAAAGACCTATTCCATATTCCATATAACAGTATTAGCACCAAATTCAAACAGACAATCATAGTATACATAAACAGAAGGTTCATCGGCGGTTCGTGTCAAAGACAAACAAATACATTTAATTATGTCAGGATTAGCGACAATGAAATGCTGCAGTGGTTTGTAATCAGTGTGGGTGTATTTTTTTGCAATCCAACAATTGTCTGCCCTGACAGCACCGCCTAAATAATCAATATGAAACTTGGGACACATGTTCAATGGTTTGTGTCAACCATGTATCTACTCGTGAAGAGTTGCTCCTTGAATGAGAAATGTTTGGTTTGTAGCCGAATATCACCAAGCTTAGCGAGTAAAGGTCAAGAAAAAGTAATTTCAGCATCATTATACATTGGACGGTGGCAGGTGCATTACATATGCCAAATAGCAACATGAGCTTCAGAAACGATATTTCGGATTCTGTCAATGCGAGTAAAGAAGAAAGTCTGAAAAGTATAAAATACTGAGTATTTATAAACAACCAAAAGCTCAACAGAATTAACCAGGCAACCACCATGCAAATATCGAGCTATGCCTTATACTTTCGCATTGAAAGTAACATACAAACGACAAAAGCAAACTACAGTATTATCATGTTTGTCGACATTTTCGTGTACATGAACATACGGACCATCATAGTTGATCTCTCCTCCTTTTGCATCACCTCCCAGGGCCACAGTTTTATTTTGTTGTGAATAATCGAAAGTGTCATATTCATCCTCTATAGCAATTCCTGGACGGTACAAACGTGAAAAGTACAATTATTTGTCGTGTAAAGTTAAATATAGGATTCTTTACTTTGGGTAATGTGACAAACACCACCGGCCACAATCACAGGCAATAGTGGGATACACGAAAGGAAACTGTTAAATGGACGTGTACCGATACGTGAACTTTGGGGAATCTATTTAGCATTCTTTAAGCATGTAACATGTTACGTTTAGGCCAAGTACACGCTATCAAATTTATTCTGCTCAGTGGCATTGTCATTGCCATTTGTCAAAGAAAATTTACAAGTGTGTATGGGAAATTAAGCAGAGCAGTTCTGTTCAGGTCACAGCATAAAAAGCCATCAAGGAAAATTTGACCGTGTGTACCCGACGGTACTGCATTTATTTCTTGTTTATATATGTGGCATAATACCATAACTAAGGTTATTTAGATCTTGTTTCTTCTAACTATAACTACAAGTTGCTAGACCCCCAACTACAAGTTGTAGCTACAAGCAGAAAAAATATCATCTGATGGGAAAACAAAATACGTACCTTGCTTCTTGCTTTCTCCTCCATCAACATATTCTGAGGGAATTCTCCTGATCACCGTATTATCTGATGTTGAGCCCACAAAGGAATCGTATGCATCCTCCATGGCAGTTTCTGAAATGTACCAAAAAAAAACAATGCACGACATTCTCAATAAATTTTATCGAACGTCGTATAAGCTACAAGCCATACCAGCTGCAATACAGGCCCGGCCCGGTCCGAGAATCCTTTGTATTCTAGAGTCCGAATGTGAGGTGGCGTGAGGCGTGAATAGGTTTTAATATGTATACAATGACCATACTTACAGAAAATATTTTTTCAAGAGAGATGAATATACCAATAGATGAATAACTAAACTTTGCATCATATACCTGGAATATTTTGTGTGACTCTCCTATAATACGCCGTACCTGGCACTGTCTACAGCCTAATTCGGAAAGGGTTTTATCTCTCTTATTCCAGTAGAAGGACATCGAACCATGATCATTATTTTTAAGTAATTAATTGAAGAATACTGTCAAAGTGTACAAAATAGATACAGATATTCCCATTTATAAAATATTTTTTCAAACAAATATTCTATAATACATTCTCAATCTATTATTTATAATAATTGCGGGAACCTTCGCGAAAAGCGAAAGCTAGGCGATACTCACAGGAAGCTGAATTCGACTTCAAATATCGGGCGAGATCATAACCTTCCCGGATGGGGCTTGCTACATGTATTTAGATATGCTATGTTTGTAAAACAAATAGTGTAGATGTTGTGTTATACCTCTTTCGCGTGGTAAACTGGTATGAGGCACTGGCCTACATACTTTAGGGGGAACCGAATAAATTGCATCACACGGGTCGGTCAGGGAGACCAGCTCTTCTGAGTTACCTGTGAAATGTTAGAAATACTCGCCGAATTCTTTATATATATAGACATGCATTAATCTACTATACAGTACATTATATTATATAATATAGGTATAAAAAGAGCGGTTATATATATATGTTCGTATGGAATGAAATTTTGCATCAAAATCTGCGTAAACAATAATAAAACTTCAAGCAAAATCTAGAAGGATTTCTTGCTATCTGGTCTGGTTTTGCAAGAAATTGTTTCGCTTGACCTGAAGCGCATGTCCTAATTTGACACAACGCAGTCGGTCAGTTATGGGGTAGATCAAGCCCAAAAATATACTATAAAGAAATTGGAACAGTACTATTGGATTGAAAAGAATGGTTCCAAATTCGAATACGACTATTGCGTATTATGAATTGTGTTGTTTCAAGGGCTTTCTACAACTCCCATTTGTTGGGCTGTGCCGATTTCAAACGGTTACAAGGAGACTTTTGAATTTACACAATATGAAGAATTCGAGATGTACAATAAGAATAAATTTAAAATAAACAAATACATATAAAATATATTTTATCATCTATAAAATATATATATTTTGTTAAATATAAATGTTTCATTTGTTGACCATATCGCTCAGTTAATGTCAATGTTTCGATATAGAGTTGCTTTTGCCCCTGAAGATTTTCTAGACTCTGGTATTTTGGAACATTAAATAATGTGCAGCAGAGAAATATGAAGAGAAATTATCTAAATGCAATAACTCACCGCTATCACTTCTTACATTAAGAAGTCGTGGAGGGCGAGGAGGTGGGTTTTTGCTGGTGGGCACTACAACGAAACGAATTGGTAGGGAGCGATGGGCCAGTAGCATGCATTTTTTTTATATATTCTACTTTTTATGTTAACTGAACATAACAGTGAACATCAGTGGTGAACAAGAGATTCAAATGATCTAAATCTGGCGAACTCCAGTCTAACTTGCTGTAGTAGGTCAAAGTGAACTTCAGTGTGGATTTTGGGGAAAGGACCGGGCGCAGTTTAGTGAAGTTTTGGCCCCCATGACTTGGATTACCAAAATGAAATATCACGTACCAAAGATTATTTTTTTTCAGTCAGCTTAAATACATTAGCCTGCCGTATACTCTGAATGTTTTCCAGGCCCCGAGTCTTAGGTGTTTTGAAGAACGGCATTTTATGTAGTGTATTTGTGGAAAAATCGTCTTGTTCGAGGTGATAAAGTTAACACGCTTTTCTTCCGTGAACATATGAAGCCAGTTCACCACCGACATACACTTCACCCCGAACTACTGACCGTATATTTCGCCCCAAAACGGCATTGGTTCTGGACTGCTTTCAGATGTTTAGAGATAGAAACATTTGCTGTTCCCACCACAAAATAGACGATTTTGCACGATGCTGTTACTCAAAAGCCTGAAGACCAAGGATCAGGAAAATACTCGGACAATAAGATAATATACTTTACGTATGTGATATTTAATTTAACTCTCAATCGCACCTCAAGGGGGCCGAAAACCAACGAAATCGCATCAGGTCCTTTCTGAACATCGGGGAAGGTGGGGCAAAATGGAACCCCTAACTTTGAGCGTTCCGTTGTTTCTGTATAGTATGGCCATGATATCCCAACAGTTGGATTTTAGAGGTACATACTCAGTATTTAAAATTAAACCGACAAAATGTTGTTTATCCGGGTACTTTTTAGCTTTTTGGGCAAACAATTTTTTTGTGATTCATGAACGGTTTTCCCCCATTGATCAGGGCAAAGCGGACCGCCATGTGGGGCGAAATAGACACCATGTGGTCCGTTTTGCTCCAATAGGAGCCAACCTGTAACCATCTGGGTCATCTATACGCGGTAAGACTGACCCTGGGATCGTGTGTATCCATTTTCAGCCTACTTTCGGTAACTGCAAGAGGGAATTTCCAGAAATCAATACCACGTGACTTCGTCAGCCAATCAGCTAAAGTCTACCGACGTTAGCCAATGTAACCCGCCATTTTCGAATCATGTGATGTCCTACTTGTTCAAAATTATAAAGATCTACCACACCTCTTGGATGATACGAAAGTTATTCATACCTATATATTTTGTAAGCCCAGGCAATATCTGATTCCGAAGTGGTATGAAAATCTGTAACTTATCAGATTTCTCGAGTCTGTTCTCCGTCGGATGAAGGCCGAACAGAATACGGTAAAGTACCGGATATCGCTCCGCGATAATGGAGAAACACGATTCGCAAGCCATCTTATGAATGGCGAAGTGTACGCAAATGATAGGAAACATAACGTTAATCTTACGATGATCTCAGCAAAACACCCGCCAGTTTCTCGTCATAATCTGGCTATTCAGCATCAAACGTGATTGACGGGTAACATGGATAGACCAGGTGCATATTTCTGTCAATGGATCGAAAAGTAAGAGAAAAATGAAAAAGTGCTAAGTATAGCGTCCTAAAGTCATTTTAACTGTCCAAAACAGCTATATTTTATTATCAATATCATTCGAGTTTGAATAATATTAGTATTCCAGAGCAGTTATTATTTTCTACCGATTTTTGGGCAATATATCTGATGAAATTTGACGAATCATTTTGTATTCCTTGGCACCTGGAAATTGACAGAAAACTCAGGTTATTTGATCACTGCCGAAGCGCAAGAATTTGGTATGAATTTAGCCTAGGTATCGGCCATAAGGGGCAAAAGGGACCTCGGGCCCATTGTACCCGCTAGGCATGGGTCTGTTTGTCTCGAATAGCATATTTTCAGCTTTATGGGTCAGACATAAAAATGGAATATCCTGTAGTTTGTTTGTTTTTTGCTTTTTTTTAAATGTATAATTCTAACCTGATATGTTGGTGTGCCAGGCATTGGGAAAACATTTGTTCTCCGGATACTCGGTATGGAACAATGTTTTCCGGTGTCACCAAATAAGGCATCTGAAGATCAGAAGGGTTCTATTTTGTTTGTCTTAATTTTGTCGCTATTACCGCCTCTCTCAATTTGAAAAACCTATTTTGGCATGTGGGACCTAAGATCATGATTTCACTAATTATAGCCAGGTATTGGCAAATCCTTAGCATTAATCCATGAATGTTCCGTTTTGCCCCGTGGTTCCGTCTTGCCCCACCTTCCCCTACACTTCGTTCAGGGCGTAAGTGTAGATAATGACAGCACCCACGTGTAGCATTTCAGCTTGTGGATACCTCAAAGCCACTCCTCGTCATCCTCTGCAACATATTACTACGAGGAACAGCAACATCGTCTTGTTTAAATGTCGGAAACAATGGAAGGGAATGGGTTTGACTCCTCTTGTGCGTTGCACTTTGTGTCGTGCACTTTGTGTCGCACTTTTGGTCAAGTGGGCCAGTTTCTGTCTACATGACATGGTACTCAACTGAATTAGCTCACTTACCTTCTCCGGTCGAATGTCTCTGAGGCTCACAGAAAGTGACTCCAGTCCTCCGTGTTGTTGAAGTGGGCCATTTCGAGCCGTCCCAAGAACCTACATACATAAGAGTTTCGATAGATTGGGATAATGAACATTGTTGGATACCCATCAATCAAAAGATCTAGGAACGAACTGCTCAGAACGTGGATGGTTGATGGTTGGCCACCTCCATTACTGGTTCTCGAATTGGTATGGAATTTAACCATAGCTGAAATTGTAGCAAACGTTAGTGGCTTGTCCTCAGTCGCACGCGAAATATGCTACATGTATTCATCCTGTGGCATTGGCTATTTCTCTCAGGATTGTTCTGCTAGTTTACCATAATACATCCGCACTTCTCTTGGATTAAAATGGTTCAGTTTGAGACAATTAGTATACATGTGTGACATACCTCCAAAATGACATCTTTAGCTAGTGTACATATAGTTTACCTCAATCTCGAAGATGCGACCTTCATTGCTGTACAGTATTGGTGAAGCATCGAACCGAACAAACCAGAATTTCAGAGGCACTTAAGGTGTTCGGTCTTCGGTTGGAATCAATTTATAATATTTCATGAAGATCAATAGTATAGTAAAATATTTCCTTTTCAAAAACACTGTTGGCACGTTGTAACACAGTCTGTGCCATAGTCAGCGCCTCATGAGGTATCTCGGATATCAGGCTACCGACTGAAGGATTCTATATTTTCCCTGCCGTTTGGAACAGGTGGAAGACAGGGTTGGCACCGACAGGCACTTCCTGATTTATATCTGTTAGAAGAATAGCAACAGTCATATTCATAACTTGATGGCCGTTGTCATCAGGATCGAGTGTCTCTGACGTGATATAAAATGTGTCCCCGCTGGGACAGATCCACATCGTCGAGTCCTATAGACTGACCTTAAATACAATCGTCAGCAGACGTCCATTAAAGAAATTCCGCATCCATAATCCAAAGTCCTAATTCAATGACCACCATTTTTTTAAAGCAATCATAGTTTACATAAACATAAGTTTCCTACAAGAGAAAGGCGGTCAATAGTTTTTAATGATGCTTGAAAGATATCAAAACAAATCCGCATCGCTGATCAGTATTCCTAAAATTCGGTCATAGAACCTCTCATTGTGTTGTGCGCGGCGATGTGAAGGGCGTGTCCGCTGTGGCCAGGCTGTTGGCGGCATACACAAATGTGGCGTGGAGTCTCATGAGACGACGGTGTGGTTTACTACTTCCCGGAATGATGAACTGTCCCACCCCTACTGCATCATCTTTGTTAGTCCTGTAGAGGATACCATCCTCTCAATTCCTCCATCACGGGTGTTCACGATTACTTCTGTTCACCGTCTCTGGATGAAGACGTGATGATTGAATCTCCTCTATTGTTCTCAAACCTATTCAACTGATGTATCGGCTTACCAGATCTTATCTGGGAATAGAAGGGAGAGTAACAGAAGCAACAATTGACTCTATTTTAGATCGTCTCTGGAGCAAACTCATCGAATTCCTCAGGATCCTCGTTGTCGTTGCTTCCAGAATAATGCTTTGTCTCAATGACGTTGGTCAGTTTCGCGGCGTCCGTTTATGACACTTTTTTTCTGACTCCACCCATTCAAGTATTCACCATAAATTTGTGTTACCTTCATTAATTTCATAACATTTAGCTAACTTACGTTATCCCCTTCGATGAAGTTTGGCTTCGGCACTAGTTAAATCACCGGTTCATACTTTATGTAAGAATCACGAGACAATGCATACAACAGCCAAGTCTGGGGATACAATAGCCAAGTCTGGGGACAACAATGTGTGTAGACATATGCCTTCTCAACGACACAAAGACCCAAACAACAGTTCCAACATGAAGTATCGACCTAAATCCCCTGACGTTGAACTCTCATTTTGCTATCTACCAATAAGAAACTTGATATGAACTGGTATGGGTATGGGCCAGCAGTGGGCGTACCTCCGGGAATAGATGATAATAATTAATTTGCAATCTCTACAATCTCTCCATCGAATCATGGTCTCAAATGGATCGTCAATTGAGGGTGGCAAGATTGGATTCTAAAATTTCCACAAAATACATTTTGGTTCAACCAAATGCGTTTGGTGGAAGAACCTAGGGGCCTACCGGAGATGCATGATGAAATTCTGTATTCATGGGTCAGTTCGAGGCACGGCTTGACTAACATTTGTTTACTTTTGACCATATTACGTTATTATGCTCATATTTAGTCTCACATGAAGTGGTTGTACGTGTATCAATGCTTTCTCTGACCTTCTCTGAGCACATAAAGTGGTTACATTAGTATCAGTGCTTTCTCTGAGTTTTAAGTATTTGATATATTGGCGCGTGAATAACGTCCTACTTACCCCTGTTAGCTGACATGGTTATGTTGTAATGTACTGATTTCACATAACCAGGAAGTCTACTCAACCTTTGTCTGATGATGGGAAGGTTTCTCAATTAGGACTGCCTGTGAAAATATACAATAAATTTTATTATAAACTTTTGGAATCGATATCAGTATCTGTCTGGTTAATGGAGTTATTTCCATCTTTCAAGATTAACTAAACAATAGATGTGACTACTTACCTTGGACAAAACTCATAGAATTCAATTCCAATGTCCGGGTATAATAGTTTGACATTGCCACGGAATAAATTAACAGTGGCCAAAGTTCTTCCCACGTGTTCGTCGACTCCGTTAAATTAGGCACGATACACTTAGCCCTCTACAATACACTTCCTGTTGGTAATATAAGCCTTTCCGCGAAGTAGGATCCGGGTTATTTCTCATATATGTGAACCTATTCAGGAATGGGATTCAAACATAACATGTACTATATTGTACTGTAACATGTACATATATTACTTTTCGTTAACCCACATCTTTCCTCTGTAAATTCTGTTAGATACAATGACGTCACTGGGGGATTTTCCTCCCTCTGAAAAGCTTAATTTTAACAAAGAAGCAAATGGAAAAAAACTTCCAAAAATTATACTTCAGCATCCATTTTAGCATGATAATTTGAAGAGATGTACTATCTTTCCCTTCGCCAAGTTATAGAAATTTATCTCAAGTTTTAGCTAAGATTTTTAGCAAAAACCTGCTACGCCCCATCTTTTGTTTAGAGCCGCTGTTACTTCCGTTGTATCTAAGAGAATCTGACATAGAGAAAACATGAGAAGTGAAAACTATTTGACTCAATAGTTTATCGTGTTGCGATCATACAGTTTGATTTGATTTACATCACCCCTAGTGCAAAGAATCACCGATCATTTCAAAAATGGCGACTATGAGCGATCATCGGAGATTGTTTTCAATTCATTTTCTTCGCCTGAACACACCCTGCATACCAAACGGCTGCTCCAACTTCCGCCGGAGGGTCAACTTCCGACGGAGGGAAATTTCAAATTTGAGAAGCTAAGTAAGTTCAGATTTTTCATTTTTTGGTAGTTTTCACGTATTTAGTACTCGAAAATGTAATGAGAAAATGTTCTCAAGGGGACGTGTTAGCAATTCGTGTGAAATTTTCAACTCGTCCTTGTATTATTTTTTAATTACAATTCATTTTATCTGACATTAAGAGCTATATTGCAACATAACAGTGATTAGATGCTTAAAAAATCATCTATTTGTGTATCATCCGCCAAATAAATTATAGATATATGAAGAGTAGTTCCTTAACAGCAGGCTGACAGCTTGTAGTTTCAAATAGTTCAATCTACTTCGGTCACTGTTAGTTTTTCTAGCTCATGCATGTTCGTATATGATACAAATACCGCCGGAGGAGCATGTCTCGAAGATATGATTACCGCCGGAGGATCTAATCTCTATGCGTTTGTGTATGTACACGATCAGGCCAGTTTATTATATGTTAACCATGCAGAAATAGCCATGATCATCACTAATTTTATCCTCGACATTTACGCTCCATCGTGCCAACTCGTGTATTGGCCTAGGTGTTCTCATCAGCAGTTTGTCACCCCCTAAACTGTCGATGAAACAGCAATATTTCTGACAGTATGAGGTATACAATATGACGCCGTGAGAATGTTGCGAATGTGTATCCGTCAGATACAGTCTAGGTATCGGATAACCCTCAAACACTTTTGAGAGCATTTATTTAAGGATAGCTATCCCCTTAGAGGGTCAAAATTTGTCACTTTTTTATTACTTCATTCAAATATTCACTACTTCCTCTAACATTTGGTGAAAAAATGAGATAAAAATTATAAATAGAAGTGCTTTAATATTAGGATTGAAAATTTAGTTTCCGAGGCCCTGGAACAATTAAACAGATTGCCTTAGCTTGGGCTTGGCTACTATTTTTTTTGTCTGTTAAATTTCCCTTTCCAAAACTCATTTCCGCAGTATTATGGTAAGCTAATTATCTATTAGTCCTACTTATTTACATTAATGTACCCCCTTCTGATCAAAACCATGCAAGCATCCTTATTTTTGTTTCTAGTTATGACAGTGACACTTCACTCAGACACCCGCCGTGAAGTAATCCACACAGGTTTGAATAAGTTTTAGCAGGTTTTTAAAGTTTAAATTGGGCTTTAAACCGACTTGATGAAAAAAACTTAGTGTAATAGTTATCCAGAATAAACAGGAATTCGAGTAGGTTTCATTAGACAGATTAAAAATGCATTTGACAATAGAATTCAAGCAAAAAATAGGTATTAATTCATCAGTTGTATAGCTGGACACATTTTGCCCGATTTCTAGCCTTTCATTTTTGTACAAAATCCGAAATTCAAACGTTTATTTCTCGAAAAGTATCCATGCTACGCTTTTGAAATTTGGCATGCTTGTTACTTATAAGGTGATCTAGAAAACCTTATCTCACTGGACGATACTGTTTTCATTTTAATTTGTTAAAATTGAAATATTTTCTACACAGTAGCAGCGTCAGTTATACAAATCATATAGTTGGAATCCCTACGATGTATACTTTCATAAAATATATAGTTTATCATGGTTATGTTGTATATTTATTGATACCGACGACAAATGGTCATGGGGGTGCAAAAACTGCCTCTAAAGGGACAGCTATCCTTAAAGCACCATTAAGCGTTTCTGAACAAGAAGTACCGTAATAGATAAACATTTCTGAGTTTATTGAGTTGTTTAAACTACACGATTTATGGAAAAATTAGGTAATAAAGCTAGGTGGCAACTCACTAGGTTAGCGTTACACTATGATGAAGATCAAAGCAGTGATGCGAACAATGTGACGAGACAATAATAACATAATGACTGAAAATAACCACGGCATGTGCAAGAAACCCAGACACGGGCGTGGCGTGCACACGCACTGACATTCCGGCTCACGTACGGCTCTCCAACCGGTCCAAATTTAGCATTGTTCGAGATAGGAGGTCCGATTATAAACTGCTATATCTGAATAAATATAGGTTCCCCCAAACGTATTTACCCCTACAAAGTTTCTGCAATATATCACCTTCCCTATGCTACAAATTAATGTAATTTATTATTTTATTTGCCGGATCTAAATTCGATTTAATCGAAGTAGTAGTGTGAATCCCTTCTCCATGTTAAAAGAATGGGAGAATGCCTTGACCGACAGCATAGATCTACAAAAACCGATTGATTTCACCCTCTTGCATTACCAATGAAACATTTATTTACCCCTCACCAGAAAGACAAATGTTTACCTGAAAAATTCATGTAATTGTATTTGTGAATAAATATGAGAATTTACGTCAAAACACTTTTGAAAGAGAGCGAAATTCAGCTTTTTGGCGGAGTCACGGTCGGCTGAACACCTACGGTTGTGTCTGATTGGACGAAAGTGAATATGCTGGACAGCGGCCTGAGGTCAACATATGGTCAGCGTATAGCATGTGCGAGTTTAGTCTCATTGATTTATGACTGGCTTTCTTTGGTAGGCCTTATGTTTAGAACGAATCCAGGCGATGATAGGGCCCAACTATTGTGATTCAAGCGAGATTTAGGCCTCATACCATAAATGACGAGGAGTTGTGTGTTTAACTCCGTGGATTTAGTTTAAAGACGTTCACCACCTTGCTGATGCGCACAACGTCACGCATGTATTTATAGCGCGAATGCCAAATGACGTTGCCTTAGGTAGTATCCCTTCGATCACGCTGATAACAGCACACGCCATAGCAACGTCAATTGATTTCCGGCCACTTTTAGAGGAAATCTGCGTCAAACGATGTTAGAAGTCAAACGAGTTCGGTGACCCCATTATTGGATGGGAATAATTAGCTATAGGCTTTAATAGGCAGATAATTCCATGAGCAAATTATCATTGAATTCAGATGGAAATGGTCCAGTCTGAAAGACAAAGACCACGTGAACATGAGCAGCGCACATTGATATTCGGTGGTGTGTGACAATTTTTGGAGCAAAATCGTACAATTTAAATTTCATCATTTTTTTTTTACAAATTAGACAAAAACGCCCCATAGGTGGCGTCATGAGCTTGAAAGTGAGTTCGATGACTTAGTAATTTTTTTCTTGAAATGAATTTGTATATTTCCAAGGTACATCCGTGCAAAATTTGGTGAAATTCTGATGATGATTTCTTAGGGTGAGGAACGTCCTTTTATTGGGCCTAAAGATTGTGGTTCAAGCCAGATTTAGATCTCAGACCATACACTGCGGAAAAAAATTGTGTTGAAGCCATTTTAGCACCAAAATTGTGTTGAAAATAACACAAATTGTGTCAGAATGAACACTAATTTGTATTGAACTCAACACAATTTTGTGTTGATATATTAAGTTAAACACAAAACCATGTTGATTTCAACACAAAACATTTTATGTTGTAGCCATTTTAGCACAAAATTGTGTTAAAACAACACAATATTTTTCGCAGTGTAAATGGTGTGTTTAACTCAGTGGATTTCGCATTAAAATAGTATCTTTTTCATTCGTTCGATGGATTCAGTATTGAGTGAGGACGGTACATTCATTTAGCTCGGCCAAGAAGAGACAGCGGTACTCCGGCGGTAATTGTATCATATTATTATTGACTCTGGCGGTAGTCAGATCTCACTCCGCCGTATGTTGTATCACCACTTCCACACAGGTCATATTCATGCGTCTTAAAATCATCAAAATTCTTCCTTTTCACATATAAATATCATCTTGCCATTAAAAGGCAACCTCGTTTTACATAACGATCGTAGGTATATTCTTGATTAATTAGATAAAATGCATATTTGATGTAGTTTTTCTAAGAAAGGTTTCTAGATTCGGCTTCTAATGGATGTAATTGTCTATTTAGAATTATTCCGTTCTCAAAAACACGTCAGCTAGTTAAATAAACGTACCATCTAACGATTGAGACAATTTGATATTGTTGATAGGGTATGGTTCTGACATATCAACGTAAAAACCAACAAGTTGTCCTACCATTTTGCACGATCTTCCCTCCGGCGGAAGTTGACCCTCCGGCGGAAGTTGGAGCAGCCGTTTGGTATGCAGGGTGTGCTGAAGCGCAAAATGGTTTGCATGCCGGACAAGCGGTGTAAATTTGAACGTCCAGTGCCACATAATCATGTCCAGGTTTAGTTTCGGGAGAGCAGGAGCAGGTCAGGGAAATTAGGATGAATAGACCTGAGAAGAGTTGCAAGCGGATTCGGGGATCATGCTCAGGGTGTTGACAGCGAAAAATTAGACCAATCTAAATCATGTACACGTTCACCATGTTTGTTCAGTTCACGTGACTATAATTTGTAAAGAATCGTCTGCCGTGCTTTATCATGTGACTACAATTCATTATTACGTAATTTAATAGTGGGTAAGACCAATCAGATGTTTTCAGTTATACGACCTTCATGTTAGGTAGGTTATCCAGAATAAACAGGAATTCGAGTAGGTTTCATTAGACAGATTAAAAATGTATTTGACAATAGAATTCAAGCAAAAAATAGGTATTAATTCATCAGTTGTATAGCTGGACACATTTTGCCCGATTTCTAGCCTTTCATTTTTGTACAAAATCCGAAATTCAAACGTTTATTTCTCGAAAAGTATCCATGCTACGCTTTTGAAATTTGGCATGCTTGTTACTTATAAGGTGATCTAGAAAACCTTATCTCACTGGACGATACTGTTTTCATTTTAATTTGTTAAAATTGAAATATTTTCTACACAGTAGCAGCGTCAGTTATACAAATCATATAGTTGGAATCCCTACGATGTATACTTTCATAAAATATATAGTTTATTATGGTTATGTTGTATATTTATTGATACCGACGACAAATGGTCATGGGGGTGCAAAAACTGCCTCTAAAGGGACAGCTATCCTTAAAGCACCATTAAGCGTTTCTGAACAAGAAGTACCGTAATAGATAAACATTTCTGAGTTTATTGAGTTGTTTAAACTACACGATTTATGGAAAAATTAGGTAATAAAGCTAGGTGGCAACTCACTAGGTTAGCGTTACACTATGATGAAGATCAAAGCAGTGATGCGAACAATGTGACGAGACAATAATAACATAATGACTGAAAATAACCACGGCATGTGCAAGAAACCCAGACACGGGCGTGGCGTGCACACGCACTGACATTCCGGCTCACGTACGGCTCTCCAACCGGTCCAAATTTAGCATTGTTCGAGATAGGAGGTCCGATTATAAACTGCTATATCTGAATAAATATAGGTTCCCCCAAACGTATTTACCCCTACAAAGTTTCTGCAATATATCACCTTCCCTATGCTACAAATTAATGTAATTTATTATTTTATTTGCCGGATCTAAATTCGATTTAACCGAAGTAGTAGTGTGAATCCCTTCTCCATGTTAAAAGAATGGGAGAATGCCTTGACCGACAGCATAGATCTACAAAAACCGATTGATTTCACCCTCTTGCATTACCAATGAAACATTTATTTACCCCTCACCAGAAAGACAAATGTTTACCTGAAAAATTCATGTAATTGTATTTGTGAATAAATATGAGAATTTACGTCAAAACACTTTTGAAAGAGAGCGAAATTCAGCTTTTTGGCGGAGTCACGGTCGGCTGAACACCTACGGTTGTGTCTGATTGGACGAAAGTGAATATGCTGGACAGCGGCCTGAGGTCAACATATGGTCAGCGTATAGCGTGTGCGAGTTTAGTCTCATTGATTTATGACTGGCTTTCTTTGGTAGGCCTTATGTTTAGAACGGATCCAGGCGATGATAGGGCCCAACTATTGTGATTCAAGCGAGATTTAGGCCTCAGACCATAAATGACGAGGAGTTGTGTGTTTAACTCCGTGGATTTAGTTTAAAGACGTTCACCACCTTGCTGATGCGCACAACGTCACGCATGTATTTATAGCGCGAATGCCAAATGACGTTGCCTTAGGTAGTATCCCTTCGATCACGCTGATAACAGCACACGCCATAGCAACGTCAATTGATTTCCGGCCACTTTTAGAGGAAATCTGCGTCAAACGATGTTAGAAGTCAAACGAGTTCGGTGACCCCATTATTGGATGGGAATAATTAGCTATAGGCTTTAATAGGCAGATAATTCCATGAGCAAATTATCATTGAATTCAGATGGAAATGGTCCAGTCTGAAAGACAAAGACCACGTGAACATGAGCAGCGCACATTGATATTCGGTGGTGTGTGACAATTTTTGGAGCAAAATCGTACAATTTAAATTTCATCATTTTTTTTTTACAAATTAGACAAAAACGCCCCATAGGTGGCGTCATGAGCTTGAAAGTGAGTTCGATGACTTAGTAATTTTTTTCTTGAAATGAATTTGTATATTTCCAAGGTACATCCGTGCAAAATTTGGTGAAATTCTGATGATGATTTCTTAGGGTGAGGAACGTCCTTTTATTGGGCCTAAAGATTGTGGTTCAAGCCAGATTTAGATCTCAGACCATACACTGCGAAAAAAAATTGTGTTGAAGCCATTTTAGCACCAAAATTGTGTTGAAAATAACACAAATTGTGTCAGAATAAACACTAATTTGTATTGAACTCAACACAATTTTGTGTTGATATATTAAGTTAAACACAAAACCATGTTGATTTCAACACAAAACATTTTGTGTTGTAGCCATTTTAGCACAAAATTGTGTTAAAACAACACAATATTTTTCGCAGTGTAAATGGTGTGTTTAACTCAGTGGATTTCGCTTTAAAATAGTATCTTTTTCATTCGTTCGATGGATTCAGTATTGAGTGAGGACGGTACATTCATTTAGCTCGGCCAAGAAGAGACAGCGGTACTCCGGCCGTAATTGTATCATATTATTATTGACTCTGGCGGTAGTCAGATCTCACTCCGCCGTATGTTGTATCACCACTTCCACACAGGTCATATTCATGCGTCTTAAAATCATCAAAATTCTTCCTTTTCACATATAAATATCATCTTGCCATTAAAAGGCAACCTCGTTTTACATAACGATCGTAGGTATATTCTTGATTAATTAGATAAAATGCATATTTGATGTAGTTTTTCTAAGAAAGGTTTCTAGATTCGGCTTCTAATGGATGTAATTGTCTATTTAGAATTATCCCGTTCTCAAAAACACGTCAGCTAGTTAAATAAACGTACCATCTAACGATTGAGACTATTTGATATTGTTGATAGGGTATGGTTCTGACATATCAACGTAAAAACCAACAAGTTGTCCTACCATTTTGCACGATCTTCCCTCCGGCGGAAGTTGACCCTCCGGCGGAAGTTGGAGCAGCCGTTTGGTATGCAGGGTGTGCTGAAGCGCAAAATGTTTTGCATGCCGGACAAGCGGTGTAAATTTGAACGTCCAGTGCCACATAATCATGTCCAGGTTTAGTTTCGGGAGAGCAGGAGCAGGTCAGGGAAATTAGGATGAATAGACCTGAGAAGAGTTGCAAGCGGATTCGGGGGTCATGCTCAGGGTGTTGACAGCGAAAAATTAGACCAATCTAAATCATGTACACGTTCACCATGTTTGTTCAGTTCACGTGACTATAATTTGTAAAGAATCGTCTGCCGTGTTTTATCATGTGACTACAATTCATTATCACGTAATTTAATAGTGGGTAAGACCAATCAGATGTTTTCAGTTATACGACCTTCATGTTAGGTAGGTTATCCAGAATAAACAGGAATTCGAGTAGGTTTCATTAGACAGATTAAAAATGTATTTGACAATAGAATTCAAGCAAAAAATAGGTATTAATTCATCAGTTGTATAGCTGGACACATTTTGCCCGATTTCTAGCCTTTCATTTTTGTACAAAATCCGAAATTCAAACGTTTATTTCTCGAAAAGTATCCATGCTACGCTTTTGAAATTTGGCATGCTTGTTACTTATAAGGTGATCTAGAAAACCTTATCTCACTGGACGATACTGTTTTCATTTTAATTTGTTAAAATTGAAATATTTTCTACACAGTAGCAGCGTCAGTTATACAAATCATATAGTTGGAATCCCTACGATGTATACTTTCATAAAATATATAGTTTATTATGGTTATGTTGTATATTTATTGATACCGACGACAAATGGTCATGGGGGTGCAAAAACTGCCTCTAAAGGGACAGCTATCCTTAAAGCACCATTAAGCGTTTCTGAACAAGAAGTACCGTAATAGATAAACATTTCTGAGTTTATTGAGTTGTTTAAACTACACGATTTATGGAAAAATTAGGTAATAAAGCTAGGTGGCAACTCACTAGGTTAGCGTTACACTATGATGAAGATCAAAGCAGTGATGCGAACAATGTGACGAGACAATAATAACATAATGACTGAAAATAACCACGGCATGTGCAAGAAACCCAGACACGGGCGTGGCGTGCACACGCACTGACATTCCGGCTCACGTACGGCTCTCCAACCGGTCCAAATTTAGCATTGTTCGAGATAGGAGGTCCGATTATAAACTGCTATATCTGAATAAATATAGGTTCCCCCAAACGTATTTACCCCTACAAAGTTTCTGCAATATATCACCTTCCCTATGCTACAAATTAATGTAATTTATTATTTTATTTGCCGGATCTAAATTCGATTTAACCGAAGTAGTAGTGTGAATCCCTTCTCCATGTTAAAAGAATGGGAGAATGCCTTGACCGACAGCATAGATCTACAAAAACCGATTGATTTCACCCTCTTGCATTACCAATGAAACATTTATTTACCCCTCACCAGAAAGACAAATGTTTACCTGAAAAATTCATGTAATTGTATTTGTGAATAAATATGAGAATTTACGTCAAAACACTTTTGAAAGAGAGCGAAATTCAGCTTTTTGGCGGAGTCACGGTCGGCTGAACACCTACGGTTGTGTCTGATTGGACGAAAGTGAATATGCTGGACAGCGGCCTGAGGTCAACATATGGTCAGCGTATAGCGTGTGCGAGTTTAGTCTCATTGATTTATGACTGGCTTTCTTTGGTAGGCCTTATGTTTAGAACGGATCCAGGCGATGATAGGGCCCAACTATTGTGATTCAAGCGAGATTTAGGCCTCAGACCATAAATGACGAGGAGTTGTGTGTTTAACTCCGTGGATTTAGTTTAAAGACGTTCACCACCTTGCTGATGCGCACAACGTCACGCATGTATTTATAGCGCGAATGCCAAATGACGTTGCCTTAGGTAGTATCCCTTCGATCACGCTGATAACAGCACACGCCATAGCAACGTCAATTGATTTCCGGCCACTTTTAGAGGAAATCTGCGTCAAACGATGTTAGAAGTCAAACGAGTTCGGTGACCCCATTATTGGATGGGAATAATTAGCTATAGGCTTTAATAGGCAGATAATTCCATGAGCAAATTATCATTGAATTCAGATGGAAATGGTCCAGTCTGAAAGACAAAGACCACGTGAACATGAGCAGCGCACATTGATATTCGGTGGTGTGTGACAATTTTTGGAGCAAAATCGTACAATTTAAATTTCATCATTTTTTTTTACAAATTAGACAAAAACGCCCCATAGGTGGCGTCATGAGCTTGAAAGTGAGTTCGATGACTTAGTAATTTTTTTCTTGAAATGAATTTGTATATTTCCAAGGTACATCCGTGCAAAATTTGGTGAAATTCTGATGATGATTTCTTAGGGTGAGGAACGTCCTTTTATTGGGCCTAAAGATTGTGGTTCAAGCCAGATTTAGATCTCAGACCATACACTGCGAAAAAAATTGTGTTGAAGCCATTTTAGCACCAAAATTGTGTTGAAAATAACACAAATTGTGTCAGAATGAACACTAATAATTTGTATTGAACTCAACACAATTTTGTGTTGATATATTAAGTTAAACACAAAACCATGTTGATTTCAACACAAAACATTTTGTGTTGTAGCCATTTTAGCACAAAATTGTGTTAAAACAACACAATATTTTTCGCAGTGTAAATGGTGTGTTTAACTCAGTGGATTTCGCTTTAAAATAGTATCTTTTTCATTCGTTCGATGGATTCAGTATTGAGTGAGGACGGTACATTCATTTAGCTCGGCCAAGAAGAGACAGCGGTACTCCGGCGGTAATTGTATCATATTATTATTGACTCTGGCGGTAGTCAGATCTCACTCCGCCGTATGTTGTATCACCACTTCCACACAGGTCATATTCATGCGTCTTAAAATCATCAAAATTCTTCCTTTTCACATATAAATATCATCTTGCCATTAAAAGGCAACCTCGTTTTACATAACGATCGTAGGTATATTCTTGATTAATTAGATAAAATGCATATTTGATGTAGTTTTTCTAAGAAAGGTTTCTAGATTCGGCTTCTAATGGATGTAATTGTCTATTTAGAATTATCCCGTTCTCAAAAACACGTCAGCTAGTTAAATAAACGTACCATCTAACGGTTGAGACAATTTGATATTGTTGATAGGGTATGGTTCTGACATATCAACGTAAAAACCAACAAGTTGTCCTACCATTTTGCACGATCTTCCCTCCGGCGGAAGTTGACCCTCCGGCGGAAGTTGGAGCAGCCGTTTGGTATGCAGGGTGTGCTGAAGCGCAAAATGGTTTGCATGCCGGACAAGCGGTGTAAATTTGAACGTCCAGTGCCACATAATCATGTCCAGGTTTAGTTTCGGGAGAGCAGGAGCAGGTCAGGGAAATTAGGATGAATAGACCTGAGAAGAGTTGCAAGCGGATTCGGGGATCATGCTCAGGGTGTTGACAGCGAAAAATTAGACCAATCTAAATCATGTACACGTTCACCATGTTTGTTCAGTTCACGTGACTATAATTTGTAAAGAATCGTCTGCCGTGTTTTATCATGTGACTACAATTCATTATCACGTAATTTAATAGTGGGTAAGACCAATCAGACGTTTTCAGTTATACGACCTTCATGTTTGATCACGTGACTAAAATTTGTAAAGAATTGCCGGAAATGCTTGATCACGTGACTATAATTTTCTGAAACATTTTCAGGCATGTTTAGTCATGCGACTAAAATTTGTAAAGAATTGTACGCCATATTTGATCTCGCGCCGCCTGAAGCTATTAAATGTCCCATTCAATCTCAATTGACACATCATTTAACTTGGAGATATCGAACGTAAAAGAACTAAGCTAGACATAGTTCTCTCCGTCCATGATTATCGTAGATCACAGACAGCTATCCAATTATTATTCAACCGACAACCAACCACCATCGGAATAATAAACCTGAGATATGTGAAATCTTGATCAATGATCCCGGAGAATTTACCGCATTTCAATACATGTAAGTAGTATAGTAAGAGGATTTCGAGTCTCTTTTTCCAGGGAGGTAACTCTTGGTGCCCTTTTCTCCAGGTTAGAGGTATAGGGGACACCACATCGCCTTTCACCTCTGTGGCGCCAGGGGGCGCCACCAGCTCAAGGTCACGTGGAGGTCAAAAGTAGTTCCGGCAACCTTTAACCTTTCTATTCTTCCGCGGTCTGGTGGTGATGCCGTCACTTTCGATTGTCAACCAAGTGACTTCCAATGTTAATGTATACGGGGAATGCCTAAAAAGAGTATGGGAATAGACGTTTTGTGACCGGGGTGGGTCCCTAGTGGACCGAATGGGTCGAGTGAGGTATCAAAGTGAAGCGCTCCTCCAGGGCCATTTAGTCATGGGTGGGTGCATGTAAAATTAGGATTTTTTCCCGAAACTATAAAAAGCGAAACACGGACTTTACCCCTAAAATAGGGGAAACCCCCTATCAACTCTAGCCAAAAGGGCTAATATCGGTCCCCGGGCTTATCGGGGCCTGCCTATCAAGTCAATGGGGTGGGTACATGTAAAATTAGGATTTTCCCCCGAAAATATAAAAAGCGGAACACGGACTTCACCCCTAAAATAGGGGAAAACTCCTATCAACTCTAGCCAAAAGGGCTAATATCGGTCCCGGGCTTATCGGGGCCTGCCTATCAAGTCAATGGGGTGGGTGCATGTAAAATTAGGATTTTTTCCGAAAATATAAAAGGCGGAACACGGACTTTACCCCATAAAATAGGGGAAACCCCCTATCACCTCTAGCCAAACGGGCTAATATCGGTCCCGGGCTTATCGGGGCCTGCCTATCAAGTCAATAGGGTGGGTGCATGTAAAATTAGGATTTTTTCCCGAAAATATAAAAAGCGGAACTCGGACTTTACCCCTACAATAGGGGTCTGTATTATACAATATAAGGGAAAATGCCTGTATGGGGTATGGGGATGGTCATTTTTTTTTTCGTCGGCTTTACTATGGGTTGTGGGGTCTCGTTTTTCTCGTCTCACCAAGAAAAACACGATGGGAGGGGTCCCGGAGCGAAGCGGTGAAATTTTTGGGAAAAGTCACCGAGGTCTGTATATAGGCCTACAGGCTGGCTATGGGAGGGATAGGTCCATCCTGCGAAATTCACACACGTTCATTGTGATATGGGTTGTTTGGTCTTGTTTTTCCCGTCTCGTCATTTAGAACACGATGGGAAGGGTCCCGGAGCGAAACGGTGAAATTTTTGGAAAAGTACCATATAGCCCATACAGCTCCATACTGGCTATATGGGGGTATAGGTTCAACCTGGGAAATTCACACACGTTCATTGTCATATGGGTTGTCTGGATTTGTTTTTCACGTCTCGTCACATTTAGAACACGATGGGAAGGATTTCGAAGCGAAACGGTGAAATTTTCGGAAAAAGTTCACTGAGGCCTGGGTAAGCCCATAGGCCTATACTGCATGGCTATGGGTTATAGGCCCATACGGGGTGGACGTTTTGCGGTCTAGGTGAGCCCCTAATGATCCTATGGTGTCGTATGAGGTCTTATTTTGAAGCTGTCGTGAGGGAGTATCCGCCTGGGCTAGTGTGTCGTTCGTTGTCAATAGTCTGCGCATGCGCAGTCTCGCCGTAGTATAGAAATAGACGTGTTGGGGTTTAGGTGGGCCGCTATTGGGCCGATTGGATCGAGTGAGGTATCAATGTAAAGCATACGTGAGGGAGTATCCAACGGGCTGGGTGTGACGTGGAACTGACGTCATTCTGCGCATGCGCAGTAGAGAAAGTGTATGGAAATAGACATTTTGGCGCCGACATGGGTCACTACGGGTGCGATGGAGTCGTATGAGGTCTTATTTTGATGACGCCATGATATAGACCGGAGAGAGAACAACAACAATAACAAGATGACACTTGAGAGAACAACAACAACAACAAGTGTTTTGGCTATGGGGTATAGGCCCATACGGGGTGGACGTTTTGGGGTCTAGGTGAGCCCCTAATGATCCTATGGTGTCGTATGAGGTCTTATTTTGAAGCTGTCGTGAGGGAGCATCCGCCTGGACTAGTGTGTCGTTCGTTGTCAATAGTCTGCGCATGCGTAGTCTGGCTGTAGTATAGAAATAGACGTGTTGGGGTTTAGGTGGGCCGCTATTGGGCCGATTGGATCGGGTGAGGTATCAATGTAAAGCATACGTGAGGGAGTATCCAACGGGCTGGGTGTGACGTGGAACTGACGTCATTCTGCGCATGCGCAGTAGAGAAAGTGTATGGAAATAGACATTTTGGCGCCGACATGGGTCACTATGGGTCCGATGGAGTCGTATGAGGTCTTATTTTGATGACGCCATGATATAGACCGGAGAGAGTACAACAACAATAACAAGAATGACACTTGAGAGAACAAGAACAACAACAAGTTTTTTTTCATATAGTTTATTTTCCCCAATGTTACATCATACACATGCTGGGGGAGCCGCGTTGGGTATGTTTACAACTCAAAATGACTCTTGCTCAATCAGAAGCCACCATTTGCATCTGTCATATTCGTTCCTGTCCGTTAGATGTATTCTTGTCCAATCAGGAGTCGCCATTTCAGAAAGTTCCATCTTTGCTCGGTGTGACCTAAGGGTCGTCGGACAGGCCTGGATATTCTTCGGGCAGCATGTCCTGAAACAGTTGTTTGCACATTCTGATTGCATTTTCCAGGGCCTCGGTGGGTGGTAGTCCCATAGCCTCTTCCAAGTGACGCTTGGTCTTCATGATGGACCTGTGCGTGGGGTCGTCTTTCATTTCAAGCGGTAGTAAGGTATACTGTTCATAGATCGCCATGGCTGTTTTCCTGATGCGGGGGCGCATTTGGGTGTACGCCTGTTGTAAATTATCCTCTCCGGCGTCCTCGATCGCTGCAGCGTAAGTATTGATAGCTGCTGTCATAATACGATCCCAGAAGGTAGGTTCTGCTTCACTTTCCACGGACGTAGGCTGACTATCTGAGGTCAAGCTCTCCGTATCACTAGATAGACTCTCAGCAATCTCTGTTTCGGTATCAATCGATACACTCTCAGCAGTCTCTGTATTAGCATCCGCCTCAACGGACTCCTCAGAGTCTTCAATCCCATGTATATTTTTCTGGTGTCGCGTCATATCGTAATGTCTGGTGAACGTGCGTTCGCACTCAGAGCAAGTATAAGCCATGTTGACGGTTGAACGTCGACTGTGCGTGTTTTTGGAAATACGTTTGCTTTTATAGACAGTAACGCCCATCAACGCTTAGCTTAACGCTTCAACGCCCTGGTGAATTAGCACAGAAGCTCTGATTTCCATGGAATTGACACCAATTCATCGAAATGCAGTGACGCCCGTCAATGCCCGTCGTTACGCCTTAACGTCCGTCTCAACGCCTTAACACACTTTCTAAACGCTTTAACGTCGTTTAATGATGCGTTCGAACAAATGTTTCTTTTGTGCTATTGCTCTGACATACGCCGCTTTCCAGTTCATGCCCGAGGTTTTCAACATCGACGCTGTTATTTCAATTTCCATATGGACTGGGTCCTTATCCAACAATTTCATATGGGTCACGAGATCGACATACCGCTGACGTAAATCCCGTCGTAGTCTGGGTGCCAATCTGTTATGGGCTAAAATTGCGGCTTCCTCTTTCGAATACCCTTTGCGTTGAAACTTGTTTTCTGTGACCCTCAACGTCTTGCCCATCTCGGCGTTCATACTTTCTTTGAACAAATCCTTCCATAGCCTCGAGTTCACATTATGTTCATTCCCTTGTACGGGTTTGAGTTGGTCCTTCACGGTTGGGTGATATTCCGGGACTGATGATATGAAGGGACCCCGCTGTGTGGGGGTGGGTTGCTGCTGCTGCTCTACCAGATATGGACTCGGTGGATGGTGTCGGGGTATATGACGTTGCGGTGATCCCTCGCCGGGTAGCAGGTGGGTCGTCAGCCGGCGATCTTCGGAGGTATGGGCTTTTAAATCTACGAATAGGTAGCCGTACGGACGAATTGTTGCCCCTTGAAACGCCTGCATGAAATGGTCGATGTTCTGAGGATAAATTCGACTACCAAACACACGGATTTGTGATCTGTCAATGGGATTGGAGAACAACACAAAGTATTGGCAGTGCAAGGAAATATCTCTGGACGCCTTCCCTTGAGGAAAGAGATTCTGGGTCAAATAGATGACGGACAGATTCCTATGATGGGATCCTTTAGTAAACAAGTCGGCAACGTGTGAATTGTCCTTGGCCGCACTCATCAGATCATCTAGCACTACCACGTTGGTCTGCTCGGGGTCAAAGTAATACGGTTCGTCTATGTCGTGAGGAATCCCTGGTTTCGTAGGCGGGCTGCCATTGGCTATAACACCAAACAACACGTGTCGGAGCTGGGGTTGCCACACCTTCCTCTAAGAACTTCACCTAATTCACCAGGGCGTTGAAGCGTTAAGCTAAGCGTTGATGGGCGTTACTGTCTATAAAAGCAAACGTATTTCCAAAAACACCCACAGTCGACGTTCAACCGTCAACATGGCTTATACTTGCTCTGAGTATTGTGACATCAGCTATCAATACTTACGCTGCAGCGATGGAGGACGCCGGAGAGGATAATTTACAACAGCCGTACACCCAAATGCGCCCCCGCATCAGGAAAACAGCCATGGCGATCTATGAACAGTATGCCTTACTACCGCTCGAAACGAAAGACGACCCCACGCACAGGTCCATCATGAAGACCAAGCGTTACTTGGAAGAGGCTATGGGACTACCACCCACCGAGGCCCTGAAAAAACTTGTTGTTGTTGTTGTTCTCTCAGGTGTCATCCTTGTTATTGTTGTTGTTCTCTCTCCGGTCTATATCATGGCGTCATCAAAATAAGACCTCATACGACTCCATCGGACCCATAGTGACCCATGTCGGCGCCAAAATGTCTATTTCCATACACTTTCTCTACTGCGCATGCGCAGAATGATGTCAGTTCCACGTCACACCCAGCCCGTTGGATACTCCCTCACGTATGCTTTACATTGATACCTCACTCGATCCAATCGGCCCAATAGCGGCCCACCTAAACCCCAACACGTCTATTTCTATACTACGGCGAGACTGCGCATGCGCAGACTATTGACAACGAACGACACACTAGCCCAGGCGGATGCTCCCTCACGACAGCTTCAAAATAAGACCTCATACACGACACCATAGGATCAGTAGGGGCTCACCTAGACCCCAAAACGTCCACCCCGTATGGGCCTATACCCCATAGCCATGCAGTATAGGCCTATGGGCTTACCCAGGCCTCGGTGAACTTTTTCCGAAAATTTCACCGTTTCGCTTCGAAACCCTTCCCATCGTGTTCTAAATGACGAGACGTGAAAAACAAATCCAGACAACCCATATGACAATGAACGTGTGTGAATTTCCCAGGTTGAACCTGTACCCCCATATAGCCAGTATGGAGCTATATGGGCTATATGGTACTTTTCCAAAAATTTCACCGTTTCGCTCCGGGACCCTTCTCATCGTGTTCTAAATGACGAGACGTGAAAAACAAGACCAAACAACCCATATCACAATGAACGTGTGTGAATTTCGCAGGATGGACCTATCCCTCCCATAGCCAGTATGGAGCTATATGGGCTATATGGCACTTTTCCAAAAATTTCACCGTTTCGCTCCGGGACCCTTCCCATCGTGTTCTAAATGACGAGACGTGAAAAACAAGACCAAACAACCCATATCACAATGAACGTGTGTGAATTTCCCAGGATGGACCTATACCCCCCATAGCCAGCCTATAGGCCTATATACAGACCTTGGTGACTTTTTCCAAAAATTTCACCGCTTCGCTCCGGGACCCCTCCCATCGTGTTTTTCTTGGTGAGACGAGAAAAACGAGACCCCACAACCCATAGTAAAGCCGACGAAAAAAAAAATGACCATCCCCATACCCCATACAGGCATTTCCCCTTATATTGTATAATACAGACCTCTATTGTAATGGTAAAGTCCGAGTTCCGCTTTTCATATTTTCGGAAAAAAAATCCTAATTTTACATGCACCCACCCTATTGACTTGATAGGCAGGCCCCGATAAGCCCGGGACCGATATTAGCCCGTTTGGCTAGAGGTGATAGGGATTTTCCCCTATTTTAGGGGTAAAGTCCGTGTTCCGTTTTTTATATTTTCGGAAGAAAATCCTAATTTTACATGCACCCACCCCCATTGACTTGATAGGCAGGCCCCGGTAAGCCCGGGGACCGATATTAGCCCTTTTGGCTAGAGTTGATAGGGGTTTCCCCCTATTTTAGGGGTAAAGTCCGTGTTTCGCTTTTTATAGTTTCGGGAAAAAATCCTAATTTTACATGCACCCACCCATGACTGAATGGCCCTCGAGGAGCGCTTCACTTTGACACCTCACTCGACCCATTCGGTCCACTAGGGACCCACCCCGGTCACAAAACGTCTATTCCCATACTCTTGTTAGGCATTCCCCGTATACATTAACATTGGAAGTCACTTGGTTGACATGGGACTACTTTCTGTCCGCGGAAGTGACGGCATCACCACCAGACCGCGGAAGAATAGAAAGGTTAAAGGTTGCCGGAACTACTTTTGACCTCCACGTGACCTTGAGCTGGTGGCGCCCCCTGGCGCCACAGACGCCACAGAGGTGAAAGGCGATGTGGCGTCCCCTATACCTTTAACCTGGAAAAAAGGGCACCAAGAGTTACCTCCCTGGAAAAAGAGACTCGAAATCCTCTTACTATACTACTCATGTACACTGACCATGTACATTTACAGCTCATTCACTCATAAACTCACTTAGCTCCTCATTCACCCATAAGCTCACTTAGCTCCTCATTCACTCATAAGCTCACTTAGCTCCTCATTCACTCATAAGCTCACTTAGCTCCTCATTCACTCATAAGCTCACTTAGCTCCTCATTCACCAATAAGCTCACTTAGCTCCTCATTCACTCATAAGCTCACTTAGCTCCTCATTCACTCATAAGCTCACTAAGCTCCTCATTCACTCATAAGCTCACTTAGCTCCTCATTCACTCATAAGCTCACTTAGCTCCTCATTCACTCATAAGCTCACTTAGCTCCTCATTCACCAATAAGCTCACTTAGCTCCTCATTCACTCATAAGCTCACTTAGCTCCTCATTCACCCGTAAGCTCACTTAGCTCCTCATTCACTCATTTCACCGTTTCGCTTCGAAACCCTTCCCATCGTGTTCTAAATGACGAGACGTGAAAAACAAATCCAGACAACCCATATGACAATGAACGTGTGTGAATTTCCCAGGTTGAACCTATACCCCCATATATAGCCAGTATGGAGCTATATGGGCTATATGGTACTTTTCCAAAAAATTCACCGTTTCGCTCCGGGACCCTTCCCATCGTGTTCTAAATGACGAGACGTGAAAAACAAGACCAAACAACCCATATCACAATGAACGTGTGTGAATTTCCCAGGATGGACCTATCCCTCCCATAGCCAGTATGGAGCTATATGGGCTATATGGCACTTTTCCAAAAATTTCACCGTTTCGCTCCGGGACCCTTCCCATCGTGTTCTAAATGACGAGACGTGAAAAACAAGACCAAACAACCCATATCACAAGGAACGTGTGTGAATTTCCCAGGATGGACCTATACCCCCCATAGCCAGCCTATATACAGCCTATATATAGCCTATATACAGACCTCGGTGACTTTTTCCAAAAATTTCACCGCTTCGCTCCGGGACCCCTCCCATCGTGTTTTTCTTGGTGAGACGAGAAAAACGAGACCCCACAACCCATAGTAAAGCCCACGAAAAAAAAATGACCATCCCCATACCCCATACAGGCATTTTGCCTTATATTGTATAATACAGACCTCTATTGTAATGGTAAAGTCCGAGTTCCGCTTTTTATATTTTCGGAAAAAAATCCTAATTTTACATGCACCCACCCTATTAACTTGATAGGCAGGCCCCGATAAGCCCGGGACCGATATTAGCCCGTTTGGCTAGAGGTGATAGGGGTTTTCCCCTATTTTAGGGGTAAAGTCCGTATTCCGCCTTTTATATTTTCGGAACAAAATCCTAATGTTACATGCACCCACCCCATTGACTTGATAGCAGGCCCCGATAAGCCCGGGACCGATATTAGCCCTTTTGGCTAGAGTTGATAGAAGTTTTCCCCTATTGTAGGGGTAAAGTCCGTGTTCCGCTTTTTATATTTTCGGAAAAAAATCCTAATTTTACATGCACCCACCCCATTGACTTGATAGGCAGGCCCTGATAAGCCCGGGGACCGATATTAGCCCTTTTGGCTAGAGTTGATAGGGGTTTCCCCCTATTTTAGGGGTAAAGTCCGTGTTTCGCTTTTTATAGTTTCGGGAAAAATCCTAATTTTACATGCACCGACCCATGACTGAAGGCCCTGGAGGAGCGCTTCACTTTGATACCTCACTCGACCCATTCGGTCCACTAGGGACCCACCCCGGTCACAAAACGTCTATTCCCATACTCTTGTTAGGCATTCCCCGTATACATTAACATTGGAAGTCACTTGGTTGACATGGGACTACTTTCTGTCCGCGGAAGTGACGGCATCACCACCAGACCGCGGAAGAATAGAAAGGTTAAAGGTTGCCGGAACTACTTTTGACCTCCACGTGACCTTGAGCTGGTGGCGCCCCCTGGCGCCACAGACGCCACAGAGGTGAAAGGCGATGTGGCGTCCCCTATACCTTTAACCTGGAAAAAAGGGCACCAAGAGTTACCTCCCTGGAAAAAGAGACTCGAAATCCTCTTACTATACTACTCATGTACACTGACCATGTACATTTACAGCTCATTCACTCATAAACTCACTTAGCTCCTCATTCACCCATAAGCTCACTTAGCTCCTCATTCACTCATAAGCTCACTTAGCTCCTCATTCACTCATAAGCTCACTTAGCTCCTCATTCACTCATAAGCTCACTTAGCTCCTCATTCACTCATAAGCTCACTTAGCTCCTCATTCACTCATAAGCTCACTTAGCTCCTCATTCACCCATAAGCTCACTTAGCTCCTCATTCACTCATAAGCTCACTTAGCTCCTCATTCACTCATAAGCTCACTTAGCTCCTCATTCACTCATAAGCTCACTTAGCTCCTCATTCACTCATCCATTCACTCACTTCATAATTCACTCACTCATGCTCAATCACTCACTGATCCTCACTCACTCACCCTCACCCATTCACTCACTCTCATTCAGTCACTCACTCATCCGCTTCCTCACTAACGTAATCGCATCACAACACCTTAGTTTGTAGAAGTTTTAAGATATAAATTGTGATTATGGAGCAGAGAGGCACTGCAATGCGATACCGCTAAATTGAATCGCAACTTAAAGTTCTGTCATCTCAGCAATGTCTAATATAAATTAAATAATCTTCACGGAATTGGCCGATCATTCGCCAGTGTCAAATACCCGTATCCTGTCGTGACGACGACTAACAAATGGTCGACGTCACGACAAATGACTCTATTTGGAATATTATAAAGAAAAGTAACTCGATTTTTTTTTGTGGTTTCGATTGCGTTTTTGTTGGGGTTGGGGTTTTGCTAGGGTATGTTTGTTTGGGTCATCGTCGCCGTGTGACCAATAAGGTTAGGTGCGACATTAAACTTCAAACAACCAACCAACCAACCTCCCTCTTTCATTCGTTTATTCTCATATTAATTATCATCAATTGTCTATTTTCAGTCAATATCAACATTCAGATTCAAGCTCCTGTGACCAAAACAATATACCATTCACTTCTTGCTATGATATTGATTAATTTCGCTTAACCCGGGGCTAGGGGCCGTATGAACCCATGTATTTCAAGATCATGCTGTTCAATGAACAGTCACAATAAAAGCGTGACTATACATCCAGCTCTAGATAACGACTTTAAACAAAATCATATGGATTAAGAATACTGATCAGCGATACGGATTTGATATTTTTGGAACATCGTGATGTCTTGTCGGCATCACTGAAAACTGTTGACCGCCTTGCATGAACTAGCCTATTTTAATGCATACTATGATTTATTTGATTTTATATTTATTTATACCGCCGTTTAAGCTGTTTAAACAAAATCAACCGAGACGTCGCAGCCATGGTTGGAGGAAGTTTAATAGTGCGTTGGCTCACGATCATATCACTATAAATTACTTTGTGGATTTAACTAACACACCCAATAGTATACATAGCTTACGTATATATAGTCCTGTATGCGTTACCTCTGAGAGATTTAAATCTTAAAGCCAGAGATATACAACGATCTATAATACCACGCACAATCACTAAAGTTGGTCAAGATATAGCGTTTTTTACGATTCTGTCGTCCGGTGAACATAATCGAAACATCCAAAGACCGGCTTTCTTGAAACTCAGCTACTTGGATAAAGGAGTGGGCATAATTAATTTACCATGAATCCCGAATGATCCAGAGGTACGCAAACTATTTTAAGTTCACAGAACCCCTCGCATTTCATACAAGTATACTAAATCTATAGCCACCAAAATATTCAATTACTCTAATGTTTCGACTGGAATTTATACACGTGACGAGGTTATAGTTGTGATTGTGAGTCGTTAAACTTTATCTATACAAGGCTTCAAATTTCTAAAAACTCTGGCGTTTAATTTTCGTGGATATTCAAAAACTCAAAATGTCTCCACTTGATGGCAAAGGTCACATACCGTACACACATCTATCCACGTGAGATTTCTCGACTCTCTGTACAACAATCCCTCATCAGCACCTCTAGTATCTGTGTTCAAGAAAACTGATCGCCGATATATTAATTTCAGGAGCCATAAAGCATTCTTTAGCTCTACTACATACAAGAGATATAATTCATGGGATGAATTGATTAAATTTCTCATTAAATCTATCTATGTGAAATTTGGCAATACTATATATCAACAGCATATATGTATTCCAGTGAGTGCTAATTGTGCACCCCTCTTGACTGACCTGTATCTGTTCTCTTATGAATACGACTATATCCAGTCGCTTTCAAAAACCGATCAATTCAAAGCGCTATATAGACGATCTTCTCGCTGTGGATAATCGCAATATAAATGACGCAGTGAAAGATATATATCCACCTTCGCTGGATTTGAAGGAAACTACAGATAGCCCTAACGTCACATCATATTCAGACGTATATCTCTATAAAAATGAAACGGGTCTTCTCTCTCGTCGAATTTACGACAAAAGTGATGACTACAATTTCAACATCGTAACCTAGTCCTTCTTGGACCGCAATATTCCAGTGGGACCTGCATACGGCGTATACATATCTCGCCTAGTACCATTTAATGTCACAAAACAGTATTGCAAAGACAGGGCTAACGACCAAGCGTGTCCACTCGAAGTTTCTCAAATCTAGCGATACATATCGATAGCAAACTACGAGCGTAGCGTGCAAGCTCTATGGCGTTACGTTTCGAAACTTGTGTCTAATTCCGCTTAACCCGGGGTTAGGGGCCGTATGAACCCATGTATTTCAAGATCCTCATGCTGTTCATATGAACAGTCACAATCAAAGCGTGACTGAGAGATATCCTACTCTAGAAACGACTCAACCGAAAATCATATGGATTTAAAAATACTGATCAGAGATACGGATTTGATATTTTTGGAACATCATGCTGTCTCGCCGGCATCATTGAAAACTGTTGACTGCTTCTGTATTGTAGAAAACTAGCCTATTTTAGTGTATTCTATGATTTATGTTTTGGAGTTGCTGCTAATGTTTTTATATGAATTATGTCTTTGGATTATGGACGCGAAAATTCTTTAATGGACGACGATTGAATAATGAATGACGGACTAGATACTTGTATCTTGCACCTAATTTGGCCTGGTAATATAGCAATACATCTAGCATGTGTAATATTACAACTGTTTATGAACAGTATTGACCAATGACATACCATATGAAATATGGTAAGGATAATTTATTTTCGGCAGAAATGTCAAGCTATTTGACATATAATTTATTACCATATCATTTTTCTTGAAGTTACCATCGTAATATAATGGAGAAATACGAATTTGACACTGAACAACATAGAGAAATTGATCATTCTTCACACAAAATGCACTATAGCTGGTAAATTGTCCGGCGGATAACCACTGCTGGAATTTGTGTATAATTAGGCTACCCCTTAGCAACATAAATCTAGTATCTATATAGGACTTCTGCTAAAGCAGTATATACTCGCCAACATAAAAACAAATGGCTAGCCTATGTTTGGTAACGGAATATCACCATAGCAAACAGTCATATTTATACACGATAAACCACAAGAAGTGTAATGATATGTCTGTATATATAGTTATCGTAGCTGATAAAGAATAGGATGTGAGCGGCATACTGGTTATGGTTAAGAGTTTGGCTAAACAAATATTTCAATACTGAGTATATAACCTTACGTCCGGCTTGATTATATTATTGTTAGGTCACTATAATATGTTTAATTCGTTAGTAGCTTTGTCTTACGCTACCTGATTAAGATAGTTTGATTATGATATATCTAAGTTGTGCATGCTCGTTGTAGTCTTCAAAATAAAAATTGAATAACCTCTCATTATACTCATGTTCCCTATAAAGTGTATGTAAATACATGGTGTTATAGTATATGTCCGCACATGTATGCCGACTGGAGTGAAATGACAAGGTCGAATCCTTCTTTCTATTGACCTAAGTGTCACGTGCTTGTAATAAGTAGGTCGCAGCTGGCAATAATCTCCAGATGTCATGTGTTATCTGTTGGAAAAAGAGGGGCGTAGGAAAATAACAGCCAGTAATAATTGATCTCTAGGGACATGTTTTATCAGGTGATATGAATTATCTGATGTCATGTGTTATCGGCTGTCATAAAGAGAATATATAATCAGCAGAAACTAGGATGAAAGTAATTCCGAAAATGGAAGTCATTGTGATATAATACTCGAACATGAATATATAATATTCGATATACCATATTCAAACTATCCTAATATCTTGAATATTATATCACTATTAACCTGTGACCTTGACATTTGACCTTTATCTTTGATCTTGTTACCTTATTTCCGGCGATTACGTCATTTCCGGTTATTATATTCCGGTGATGATGCCACTCAGACTGCACCCTGCTCCTTGCCCATGTCGCGTAGAAAGCCTCTTTTTCCACTACTACTTCTATTGTTTTACCATTTTTACAGCGCGTTTTGTTGAAGTATCCCCTGGATACTCGAACGGTGACATTGGCATACTTTCTGTGTGTAGTATTTTTACAACTATACATTCATTGCCTGTATTACGGTACGCGACGGCGACCAAACTGATGCACAGCAAGTCACATGATGGGCATTTAGAATATATATATATTCATATTAGTCGATTATCGCGTCTCTGGAGATATTTCTACAATTAAATAGCGCTGTATACATGGTAAAACGATGGAATTTCATAAAATCTTCGTTGCATGACCAAAGAATATTGTAAACTCCGAGATGTGAGTTTCTTTTAAATATATATTTTTTTTTTCGGACAACAGAGCGATATTTTAAGGCTATTCCTTTATTACTATAGATTATGTGTATATACCTGGTAGTTTTAATTTCTACGCCGTGTAATTGATTACTCATCAAGGCCTTAGGTTTCAACTTATATATATATTTACCGTTGCCCTCGCCATATTTTGGCACAGGGGCGCGTTACCATTGTTAATTTGTCAGTTAGGTTGATTTATTGTCTTTATTGTCTATACGCCATCGATGTCGCCCCTCGCTAAATCAACCTAATTAACAATTTACAACAATAACGAGCCCCTGTGTATTTTGGCTGTCATGGTATGATGAAACGCCCAAGTTGTGCATTGTACATCCATTCACCCCCTTCAGCTCTATGGGCTGTCCCAGGAAGTTTACCGTCATTGATATGAGATTGGGGAAGAGATATCTGTGAGTTCTGGGTCGATTTCCAGTTCACGTTTATCGATGCCAGCCCCCAGGTATCTCGAGGATGTATCAAAGTTTTATTAGGGCGAATACATCTTATATTAATGTGGTCGCAAAGGCTTTCACGACCTAATATTGGAGGCAAAATCCACAGGTGTTTGCCAAGTTAATTTAGTTGGGGGTATCGCCAACTATAAAAAGGGCTTATATAGTTGACGATACCCACCAGCTATTTAACTTGGCAAACACCTAGCTGTGGCAAAATCGCAAATCGAAAAACTTACCATGAAAGCTGCTCGTGTCCGCTGTAAGGTATACGCTACTTTGAAAAGTTTCACCTGGAGAGCCTAAAGACAATTTGAAACAGGTATGAAATCCCTAGCAGGACAGTAGACACATTTCTACTACTGCAAATAAAATGAATATAAGACTTACAGTGTTGTATGTATACACTGTCACCACTGGTTTACACTCTAAACTGAAGGGAAGATATTTATATCGGGCTTTCACATTTATTCTTCCTGGTTCAATTGTGCAGTGATTTTAACATAAGCGGGACTCCATTACGGTACCTGATCACACGATTACAGCCCACAAAAATAAACTCGGTTGCCAGTCACGGAACAATGACTGGCATACTTCTGACCCTCAAAATAAAAAAGATAGTCCGTGTCCGTGTAAATAAAGGTAGTCCGTTAGGATGTTAAGTCCTCTTGCTATCTTTCAACACCGGGAACTGGGATCAGTAGTCTCTCGTATAGTTGAAGTCAGTCTAAATTTCCTGGAGGAATGGGACCTCTTTCACGCCGGTAACACCGCTCAAAAATGTATGTAACACTTGACACAATTATCTGAGAAAGAACGTTGCATCTGCTCTATGGAATAACTATTTTTGTCTATGTGTACCGATACATTTTCCCCCGAAAAAAAAAATTCCTTTCAAACCAACGTGTTGTTACATTTAATACACACGGTAATCGAGAGGTTTCAATGCATGTAGAGATGATAATCGCGTGTGCAACGATTAAATCATCTTCACATTTTCAATTTAAATACTACACTAACGTGTAGTGTTAGACTTGGTTAAGCGAAGATGCGATTAAATGTGTCGTATTTGTTGTTCTGATATTTACACTGCCGTCCCGCAAACTGAATAGCTATACAGAAGTATTTTATTTCAGGAAGGGGTCAACCCCGTCGAGGTACTGTATAAACGGCCTCGAAATGCGATATTGTATTCATTACATATTCTTTACATTATACAATTACAAGCGTCAGGTCCGTCATTCATAATTCAGCCGTCGTCCATTAAAGAATATCCGCGTCCATAATCCAAAGACCTATTCCATATTCCATATAACAGTATTAGCACCAAATTCAAAAAGACGATCACAGCAGGCCTATACATAAACATAGGCTATAGTTTCCTGCAAGAGAGAAGCGGTCAACAGTTTTCAATGATAACGACAAGACATCATGATGTTCCAAAAATATCAAATCCGTAACGCTGATATCAGTATTCTTAACCCATAATAATCGTTGTAAAGTCGTCATCTAAAGAATGATGTATCTCAGTCACGCTTTGATTGTGACTGTTCATATATGAGCCCCATGAGGGTCTTGAAGTACATGGGTTCATACGGCCCCTAGCCCCGGGTTAAGCGGAATTATAGACAAGTTACGAAACGTAACCCCATAGATCTTGCACGCTACGTTCGTATTTTGCTATCAGCATGCGATATGTATCGCCAAATTTGAGAAACTTTGAGTGGAGGCGCTTAGTGGAATGGCCCTGTTTTATAAGTTTCTGCAACAATGTTTTGTGACGTTGATTAAAATCGTCACATTTAACACAGGATCTAGCAAATGCTACTAGGCGAGATATGTATACGCCATATGCAGGTCCCACTGGAATATTACTGTCCAGAAAGGGATAGTTTTACGATGTCGAAATTGTAATCATCTCTTTTGTCATAAAGTCGACGAGAGAGAATGCCCGCTTCATTTTTATGGAGATATAGATATAAATATGATGTGCCTGTAGGGATATCTGTAGTTTCCTTCAAATCCAGTGAAGGTGGATATATATCCTTCACTGCGTCATTTATATAGCGACTATCCACAGCGAGAACATCGTCTATATAGCGTTTGGTGAACGAGAAGGAACGGGCTTTGAATGAATCGGTTTTTGAAAGCGCCTGCATATAGTCATATTCATAAGAGAACAGATACAGGTCAGCCAACAGGGGTGCACAATTAGTACCCATTGGAATACCTATATGCTGCTGATATATTGTGTTGCCAAATTTCACATAGATATTTTAAATGAGAAATTCAAATCTATAAACAATGAAACATCCCATGAATGATATCTCTTGTATGTAGTAGAGCTAAAGAATGCTTTATGGCTTCCGACATTAATATATCTACGATTAGTTTTCTTGAACACAGATGCTATTAATGAACTTAGACGGTCAATAAGGTCCTGACGAGGGATTGTAGTACAGAGAATCGAGAAATCCCATGTGGATACATGTCTGTACGGTATGTGACCTTTAGCATCAAGTTCTTCCGTAAGACATCTTGAGTTTTTCAATATCCACATACATTCAACGCAAGAGTTTTCAGAAATAGTGGCGCAACACCTTTCCTAAAATGCTTTTACCTCCTGAAGGGCCCTCGTCAATAGGGTTGAAAGAAGCTTGGTGGTGCAGCTTTTAGAACCAGCTATGAATCTAGCTTTGTATGGTGATTTATGGATTTTGGGAGTCCAGTATACTTTTGGTATGTCGTTATGATTGGTTGGAAGAAAAATACAGCTTTGCCCGAGAAACTTTTTGTGATTGTTAAATAAATCTTACAGAGTAAATGCAGTTTGGGAGTAAGTAGACCTATTTGATGATGATATGTCTGCACTCAATTCTTTAACCAGCACCTGGTAATAGTAATATTTACATATGAATATTATATTCTTTGGAGCTTTGTCTGCTGGGACTATGACGAATTTACTCTGGAGATTTGCTAGTACTTGTTTTGCTTGGGGAAGAGTACTTTTGTCCATATGGCGGATTGTTTCAACGACCTTGCTCTTGATGAGGTCCAGCCAATCAGCGAGTAATGTAGGTTAGTAGTATACAAAAGACCGCAGACCGCGCATTTGGTTCAGTGCGCATGCGCGAGAAAGTTTCTGTCATGGGGCGGTGTGCGCAGGAGTTGTGCGCAAGTATGACGTCACTTGAGGAGGTCACGAGGAGGTGTGCCTCCGCGGACAGAAAGTAGTCCCAAATACGTGGGTTTTCGTGAGAATGTTCGGCAATCTTCAGGGGCGAGAGGGGCCCCTGGTGGACTGATTGGGTCGAGTGAGGTATCAAAGTGAAGCGTTCCTCCAGGGCTATCCAGTCATGGGTGGGTGCATGTAAAATTAGGATTTGTCCCGAAAATATAAAAAGCGGAACACGGACTTTACCCCTACAATAGGGGAAAACTCCTATCAACCCTATCCCAAAGGGCTAATATCGGTCCCTGGCTTATCGGGGCCTGCTGAAAGAGGTAGGGTGGGAGAGTGGGTGTATGTAAAAGTTTTTCCAGAAAAAAATATAAAAAGGCGGAATACGGACTTTACCCCTACAATAGAGGAAAACCCCTATCAACCCTATCCCAAAGGGCGAATATCGGTCCCCGGGCTTATCGGGGTCTGGGTGCATGGGTGGGTGCATGTAAAATTAGGGTACTTATCTTACATCCGGGTTTTGTAGGTTACTGCGCAGGTCACGTGGTTTGGTGGGTCTGCACAAGTCTGTGACGTCACTTCCGGTTTTCAGAATGACCAGAAAAAATAATACCTCTGAACACATAAGTTCCAATTTTTTCAACATCCAAGTTTTCCCGGCCCGGCCCGGCCCGGCCACAGCGCGCGCGGGTTATCCGGCCACACGCCTGCGCGGCATCACCGGAAGTGCGCGGGTGAATTTCGGGTCAAAAGGTCACAACCAGGTCAAAAGGTCAAAGGACTCCCTTCCGGCTAGGTTCGGCCCTCTCCGGGCCAATAGATAGCCTTTATCCACCCTCCCGAAGCACCCATGGTATGCACAGGGTCCCCGACAATATCGCCAGCACTATGCCCATGTTAAATGACCAGTGAGGAACCCTCAGTTTTCCCCAGAACCGTATTGGCACGAAAAAATACATGAAACCATGGAACTTATAGTAATAAACTTAATCTATAAGTGTTGGACGAGTCTCCACTCACCGTCTTCCTGGTCTTTACCCGCACCTCGAACCTCTATAGTTTTTTCACTCCACTTGTTGCTCTTGTAACTTGTAACTCGTCGTCAAAATTTTTGTGCTGGAATGCTCGCTCTTAACCTATATCAAACCATGTACTTGGTCTGTGGGCTGGTTTCATTGGCTCTCTAATTTACTGCAGTGCTCTTGCATTGTTTCCTGGACATTGATTGGTTACATTTGGCCCCATCCTAGGCCACTGATTGGCTACTTTCTCAACGGTGTTCAAAGCCAGTTTGCCGAATCCCCACATATCTGTTATAGCCTTCATGCATTATGCTCATATAGAAAACACACAAGATTCGGGGTTTTTTGTGAGATCTCATTTTGTTTTTTATTCAACAATAAATAACAAAAACAACGTGAGAACAACCACGTGAAAACTGAAGCCCAGAACAGGGGCCTTGTACATTAAAAGAACTTAAACCCAGAACGGGGCTTGTACATTGAAATGATGGACGGCCCAGTCATATACGAGTACATCTCGGTCCTCGGCCTTGGGGTACTCGTCAAACATCTGTACGATGGTAGATAAGATTCTTCCCCGGCATCGTTGGTACAGGTAAAACAAGCAATATTGTCCGCACACGCTACTGGTCAGGCTTTGCAACGTTTGACTGTTCCAACACCACGTCTCTGTGCCTTGATCCATGAAGTCTGTTAAATCGGGATGGAGGGGTGGCAGGCCGTACGGGTCAAAGTATTCGCCCTGCTCTTCTGTCAAGTACACGCCCACCCAATGTTCACCTGGCCGATCCATCGGGTCCGTGTTGAGAACGTAAGCAGCAGGATACATACGGTCTAATGGGAACACATCTCGGGCGAACACCCCTTGAAAAACCATACGTGTCCCTGGGTCATTCTCCAGCACGGTGGTTATCTGGTCTGTATCCATGTTAGGTGGCAAAGTCACACAGGACGTTGCGCGCCTTGTCCACTTGAATGATGTTGTCAAACTCTGCGTAGCAGATCACATTTACGGTGCTCCGGAGGGCTCGTGCAAAGTGGATTCCAACCGTAAATTGCCTTGCTTGGCGAGGGTCAGCTGATGGGCGTTCTCTAAGGTGGGGGTCAGATCGAAACAGAACAACGTGTATCCGTTCGCGTAGTTCTCCCGGCTGATCATATTCCCTTCGTCCTAGTTGATTTGACTGGTGGCTGTAAACAGGCTCTGATAGGCTCGAATGAAATTCGCGCGCCCAAAGTTCGGTGTTAAGGCCGTGGCTGGGACCTGTTGTCCATCCACATGCAGGGCCACAAAATTGATGCCGTAATGTTTAAAGTCAAACGGGTTCTCCGGGTAGGCTCCGCTGAAACTGGTATTTTCCACACAGGCCAGGATCAATCGCTTGGGTAGTTCCCCCAGGAACAGGGTTTCTTTGTTGGCGCTCATATTTCCAGCAGACACAGAGAACACTTTGGTTTGCACACGTCGGATAGGGTATTGGGCTGGTTTTGTTTCCAAGGCGTTGATGTGTCCCAATTGAACGGCTGGATTCGGTTTCACTTTTCGGACATACAGGACTGCGCCTTGGATGACAATCTTATAGTCAGCTGCATGCCCCTCTACGTTAGTGGCCATCAAGGCGAAGGTCGGAGGCGCCCGTATCAGTCGGATTTTGATGGGGATCTTGTTCAAGAGGTACCGGTCTTGCATGAAAATGTCTGCGTGCAGTCGATCCATGAGATCCACCGAGACGCCGTTTGCGGTGAAAGCCTTCCGTTTGTTATATCCCGCATTGTCGTTCTCTGCGCCCATGTGCTCGGCTGTTTCCTGGTAGAATAAACCGGCTGTCAGCTGAGATTTTTTAGCCTCTCGTCCATACGACAACAACGTCTCGATGTAGGCTCGATAGGGGTACGTGTTGGTCGAGTCACTGATGAGTTTGTCGCTGAGAAATATATCCACCTGTTGAAACATAGAGTGCAGCCAGAGATTCGTCCGGCCCACCGTTGCTTGGTCGACGATTCTGGAGCCATCCCCATTGACGACCTTGGCTATCACATACAAGTATGTATGGGCTAAATCCACATAGGCCGTATCTGCATTACTGATGGTGAACTCGATGGGCCCTGTTTCCTTGGTGCTGGAGAGCGGGAGATGCTCCACCCATAATCCTTGTTCGGCACTGGTCTGTGTGGGCGGAACGGTCCACAAATCAAATTCACTGTTGGTGGAGGGGCAGGACTCTGCGTGGATTAAGGACATGTTTAGGAAGAGATATTCTGGGCCTTCGATGTGCGTCGTCGCTGGGTCGGTCGTCGACTGGTGCGTGGTCTCGGTGGTGCAGGTCTTTTATTCCCTACGGTGCGTTGTGCTTTGGCGACCATGACGCCTCCTGCTTCTTTGGCCCGCCGTTTCAGGGCTTCTTTGGGTGCCGTACCCCCAAGACATTACCGGCGACTTGCAGTCCAATGCGTACCGCTTGTTTGCCGATTGCTTTCACCCCACGCGTCACCAAGGGCAGGAACGTTTTGACGATGCTCCCGAGTATGTTTCCCAGCCCATGTCCTCGTTGCATGCGTGCACCACTAAAGACCGGAAGGCCACCTCCGGCCTGTTAGGCATAATAGTCCATATAGCTGCGTGCATCGCACTCGTAAGGCACCTTCATTATACAAAGTGGGGAGAACGTGCTTGTCGGGAATGAAGTGTCAGCACCACTTTCCCTCGTTCGAATGCCACCGGTCGTCTCGTGTCATCTCTTATATCCACCGTGATAGTGTTGATGTCGGTTTGTCGTACGGGTAGGTAGAGCATGTGGGTGAAACTGTGGGTGACTTGATCTCCATACTTCTTTTTAATGGGGACCACCCGTAACAGAGGTGTGTTGACATCTCCGACAATGTGGTTGTCGACCACGTCCGAGTAGACGTAGAGTCCGTACATACCCGACTTCATATCCATCGGGATCTGGCCATGGTCCTCGGATGGACCCGTGTAGGTCGGGTGAGCGAGACCCAGCATTTGCTGTAGGATAGGACTCAGTACGACACTCACGTTGGCGGTGAGGATGATCTGTGCCTTGTCGTTGTGTGCGTTGTAATCGAAGTCCACGTGATTCTTGAAGGGAAAGGTTTTTATGGGTTTTGAAGTATTCGTGACCTCCCATAGAGCCTTATAATGCAACAATCTTGTCAGCCCCTGAATGAACTCCTTGAACGTATCGTATTGGCCTTCGGGGAGGGTGAGTCGGTGTCTTTTCCTTCGTAGGTCACCTCGTACCACACTTCATTGGCGCGCACGTTGTACCACGAATAAGGGTATTGGATATCCACGAGGTCACATTCCCATCGTCCAGGTAAATGCAACGGTTGCGGTAACTGGGTCACGTACTTGGCCAAGGTGTTGTCGGGAAACACATCCAGCGAACTGTTACTGGGTAGGGTGAGGTAAAACATGGCGACTGAGCTGTCCTGCTGCTGCTGTTGGTTTTAATAGGTGTTCCAGGCCTTGGGCGGTTGTGTCCGGCGTCGTGTTCGTCGCGGTGACTTGCTACGTGTCACGGCTCTGGAGATGTGGGGTACTCGGTGATTGCTGGATCCGCTGCATCCAGGCCCAGCGCTGGGGCTTGCCCACCAATTCCTGTGGTACATGCATGTCTTTCAACCCTTGAGCAAAGACCTCCCATCCTCGAGGATCCGTGTGCGACCTGCGTTGACGCATCAGGTCATTCACTAAATCTGTCATGTGGGTACCGGGACCACCTGATTCTGTACCAGTAATTCACCTTTATCGTTCCAAGTCATGTTAGGATTCTGTTTCATCCGTTGTAATACCATGCCAGCTTGTTTCTTGAACGATGCAGGTACACTCTTCAGGACTTCGTCTTCCACCCACTGTGGGGCTGTGGGTGGTACCCCTGGTAATGGCGACTGTTGGAGCGGTGCTGAGGTCGGCGGTGTGTCGCGTGGTGGTGGAGGTGGTGCTGGGGTAGAGAGGGTTTTGTATTGGTCCATGAACGTCATGTACCGTTGAAGCGTCTTATTGTACCGTTGTACTTTCTCACTGTCGCTTAACCGGTCTTTGTAAGATCTGTTGCATCTCTTTATCGAGGATGTTTATGGTCTTCACCGTAGGTGGGACAGGGTAGGGCGATTGGAGGTTTTGAAGGAGCCGTGGTTCGACGAGGACCATTTTCTTCATGTGGTTCACAGTCGGCCGAAGGGTCCACCCAATACTGGACCCAACACGGAAGCGGCCAACGGTGCTGAGATGGCCCCGAGAAAGCCGCCTTTCTGTAACACCTTTTTCTTTTGTGTTTGAGAGACTCGCTTCAGGACTCGGGTCCGGAGACCTATCTTATGCTTGGCCAACTTGGTCTTCTGAGCCGGAGTCAGTGGTACGTTGTCTTTTAACAGGTTGTACCCGATCTCGCACAGACAGCGTACAAGGTCAGGGTCCGCGCCGCGTACAATGGTTCGGACCAACTCGGGTGGGGCCGTCTTCAATACACGGAGCGTCGGGGCGTGCTTCCGTACTCGCGCAGACATCATGTACAACTAATGCTAGAACTCACAACTCGGCTCCTTTTATCCTTTTGCGGGCTACCTCCTGAATATCGAACAGAGACAAAGTCAACCATGATGTGGTATTAATTCTTTTTATTATCCTCATCATTAAACACACACTCCCCAGCTGGGGGAGCCACTGTGGGTGTGTTTACATTATTGTTGCATGTACACGTGGTGGATCTCTCCAGGAAAGATTCCGGTCCGTAGTCGAAGGTGATCGGGGGTGGCTTGCTTGAGGTCGAAGAGCATATACCCGTGCTGAGCCATCTTTAAAGGCTTCCAACGCAAACGGTGTGCGGCCGCGATACATCTGTCTCGGCAGGTGCAGCAGTTGAGTGGTATCTCTCAGGTTTTTGAAGACCACCAGGTAGTGGGCATTTAAGCTGATGTTCCGATGTTCTTTGTTTTTACTGAACAGATTCTGCACAATGTAGATGATGCTGAGCCGTCGATGATGGCTGCCTTTGGTAAAGAGTTGGGTGACACGCGCATCCGTCTCCGTCATGAGATCATCCAGAATCACCAAGGTGTCCGGTTCCAAATCGGCCAGGTTAGGTAGGCCTTCCACGAACGTGATGTGGGGCATTGCTGCATACGCTGCCTGCCATTCTCCGTAACACCACACGACTCGGGCAACGGGTGGGGTGATCATGCTATCGGCGTGTTGAAGGAGCTTCCTGACGAAGTGCGTTTTGCCGTCGGTCCTGCGATGACGCAAGTGAATGGATGCGGCCACCGAGGGCCCATGGTTCGAGCTGTATGCGCTGTCGTGGTAACCCGCTCTTGTAAATTAGGTACGAGTGAAATGGAGTGGTGGTGGGTACTACATCGGTCGTCGTTGTCGATGGGCGTTCACTGTGAGTGATGAAATCTGGTGGGTTTTCAGACGTAGTGTACTTGGTGTAGGTGTTGACTGTATACTTGGTGTGGAGCTCGATGTGGCTTGTAGACGTGGTGTGGTGGTGGTGATGACTGGGATTGTTTCGATCACGGGGTTGACTGGTGTAGAGAAGATCTGTAGAGTGGTTTGACTGCCACTCACAGCTGGAGTTCTAAGTTGGTTAAGTAGAGTGCTGAGATAGGCTACGTCGTAAAACACACCTCCGTACAACACACTCAGCAGGGTTAGCAATATCACCACAAAGCCCACTTGCGCGTTTTGGGAGACGCTGTGTTCAGAGGCAGCTGCTGTTTGTCCATAGCACCGTGGTCGAACGTGGAATGAAGGATGACGGCAGTGATGTCTGGCTTTATAGTCGTTTCACCTGGTTGGCCGCGACCCAGGAATTGAAGGAACTGGGCCAGCCTTGCCATTTGACGAAATGAAACGTCGACGTTTGCCACGTCGACGTTCCGTTTTCAAAATCTGCTCCACCGTGTAGTAGTCTTGCTTTGTTGTTACGACAGGCTGTAATTCCGTCTCGTAAAACGTCCCTAGCAACGATTCCCCTTGAAGATCTTCCAGTTCATAGACTCGCTGCTGTCGGGGTAGACGCCGTTTAATCAGGAAGTGCTCATCGCTCCAGTTGGGCAAGTAACTTTTCTCAAATTGACCTTTGACTTTACTGATCCGTACAGGGTCCCCGACCTTGAACACCTCCTTCGGCGTTCGCTGCGATTGCCTGGGGTACAAGACACGCCGGACTTGGGCTTCATTGCGTTGGGTCACGGTAATGGGGGCTCTCTCTATACTCCGGTGATAGGCTCGATTGTAACCACTCACAAGTTTCGGGAGAACATCGATGTACCGGCTTGTATTCTTATAGGTGAAATATTTATACATGCGGCCTTTGAATGTCCTGTTGAACCTTTCCACCACGGAAGCCTTGGTCTCGTTGTACGTATGGAAGAAAAACACCTGGACTTTCAGAAACTGTTGGAACGGTCTGTTGAGGAATTCCGTGCCTTCGTCGGTTTGCAAATACATGGGTTTGCGCCCGGTTGAAGATGTCCTTGAACGCCGCTATGAGATTCGCCCCCGTTTTCGTCTGGACGGGTACCACCCACGCATACTTCGACAGGATATCGATGCACGTCAACATATACCGATTCCCATCGTTGTGTTTGGCAAAGGCACGCATATCGACCAAATCCGCTTGCCACTGGGCATCTAGCCCTCCCACGATGACCCGGTTCCGTAGAAAATGGCGACGGACAGCTTGATGTAGGGTATAGGTGTCTTGTTTTTTTAACCAATGTCGGACTTGGGCACGTTGGATCCCCTGGGGTTTGGCCGCTCTATAGAGAGCCGCCAATGCACTATAGGCCGCCGGACTGTCGGGACTGTATCCAACGTTATCCAACACCTTCTCCCAGCTCTTCATGGTGACAAATGATGATGGACCCTGGCTCTATCGTTTACTTATAACGGGTATATCTTGAACCGGAGTTTCTTTCTGATTTTCTTCGTTGGCTTCTGCCAGCACATTGTCCATGGTAAATGACCAGTCCAAATCGTCTGATGACCGCTCTTCGTCTGTAAGCACTTGATCCACATCTGCCACGGCATCTTCCAATGCAGACCATAGAACAGGGTGAAGGGTAAAATGCACTGTACCCCCATCTAGCCGAGCCAATTGAGCAAAGAAGGGGCCGCGTCGGATGTACACATCGTGACACAAGTGGATGAGGTCGCCGTCCAGTTCACTAGACAACACCCGTTTGAATTTGGTCCAGCCCTCCCGGGACAGACGGGTGTGAGCCGGGCACGATTGTGTAGGGTCTGCATCACAGATGTCTCCCACATCCTCCATGATATCGACCTTATCCGCATAGACGTGCAGGAAGACCTCGGGGGTCAAGCTGAGAAACGCCCGTATTATTGCTCCGTCATGGTCAATACGTGAATGGTACAAGATTTGACAGTCTCTCGTATTTATAGCGAGAAAAAGTTTATGACGTGAGATCAAAGGACGGGTGGTCATGTCACTGGGCTGACTGAGTCTAGCCGGATAATCAATGGCATCGTCGTCTGCCTCCGCTTCATTGCTAGGTTTGGTAATTTGTTCATTGGGTTCTGCCGCTGCTTCACTCAGGGCACGAGCCCACTCCAACTGAACAGCTGACCGCTCGTCCGGTGTAAACAGCTGGTCCACAATAGGCACCACTTTCTCGAAGGCTGTCCACAGATCGGGGTCTAGGGTGAAGCCTCGCGTAGGGTCTTGGCAATGGCCCAGGCGTGGAAAGAAGGGTCCACGGTGTACGTAGATGGCATTGTCTATGTGGATGAGGTTTCCGTCGAGCTCACCGCTCAACACCCGTTTAAATTTGGTCACGGTGTAGCGTAACCGTATTCGATACGGTCTCAGCGCGCGACCAGCAAACATTTCCACGGTCTGTGTTGCAGGCGCTTTCAAAAACCGATCCATTCAAAGCCCGTTCCTTCTCATTCATCAAACGCTATATAGACGATCTTCTCGCTGTGGATAATCGCTATATAAATGACGCAGTGAAGGATATATATCCACCTTCACTGGATTTGAAGGAAACTACAGATAGCCCTACAGGCACATCATATTTAGATCTCTATCTCTATAAAAATGAAGCGGGCATTCTCTCTCGTCGACTTTATGACAAAAGAGATGATTACAATTTCGACATCGTAAACTATCCCTTTCTGGACAGTAATATTCCAGTGGGACCTGCATATGGCGTATACATATCTCGCTTAGTAGCATTTGCTAGATCCTGTGTTAAATGTGACGATTTTAATCAACGTCACAAAAGATTGTTACAGAAACTTATAAAACAGGGCTATTCCACCAAACGCCTCCACTCAAAGTTTCTCAAATTTGGCGATACATATCGCATGCTGAACGTAGCGTGCAAGATCTATGGCGCTACGTTTCGTAACTTGTGTCTAATTCCGCTTAACCCGGGGCTACACAGGCAAACTTTCACCGAGCAGTACTTCTCAGTTACCTACCAGTTACCTATCGGTCGGTAACTGAGCAGTACTGTTCAGTCAGAACTTTACAGTACTGAGATGTAATGTTGGTTCAGTTACCTAACAGTAACTCATAGGTCACCTGTAGGTAACCGAACGGTAACTGCACCGACATTATATACCAGTACTTCACGGTGAAATTTTGCCTGTGTAGGGGCCGTATGCACCCATGTACTTCAAGATCCTCATGGTACTCATATGAACAGTCACAATCAAAGCGTGGCTGAGATACATCATTCTTTAGATGACGACTTTACAGCGAATTATGGATTAAGAATACTGATCAGCGATACGGATTTGTTATTTTTGGAACATCATGATGCCTTGCCGGCATCATTGAAAACTGTTGACCGCTTCTCTCTTGCAGGAAACAAGCCTATGTTTATGTATACTATGATTGTCTTTTTGAATTTGGTGCTAATACTGTTACATGGAATATGGAATAGGTCTTTGGATTATGGACGCGGATATTCTCTAATGGACGACGGCTGAATTATGGATGACGGACTAGACGCTTGTAGACGATGGTGACTTTATCTTCATAGACGTGTTACCCCACCCGGGGTGTAAGGGGAAGGATCGCTCGTAGGACTGGTGACATGGTTGAATGACGATCGGTGAATGACGCACACTGTGACTGACCCTCGTATATATCGGTTGCACATAAGCGCATCTGTGGAGGCTCTGAAGAGCCGTTCTTTTTCTGTCGTTGTCATTGCCACAGCGTCAGGGTCAATAGGACAAAGACCATTACTAGGCCAACGAGCCGTCGCTGGTTCCGGCGTGAGCGCTCGTGGTCCATATTCCGGGCATCAAGGATGGCTGTCATAGTCCAGTAGTGGTGAGTGATAGCACACCTCTCCATCGAGTGCACTCTGTCGAGGACCGTTTCTGTGAACTCTTTCAGGATCTGGCGTCGGCCCTCGTTTTCGTCGCCGTCTGCAAACATGGACCGAACCACTGCTCGGTAATCCGTGAGTGAATTGACCACGGTCGCATGCTGTAAAACGCGAATCGCATTGGGATGGGTGTCCGTCCTGGCTCTGCAACCGTAGGAATGGGGGTGTGGGATCCAGAGGGACGTGTTTTATAGATCATATCACACTTGCTCACCTATACGTAGGTCTACGGGTGTAGTCCGTGATACGTACTATTCTGATTGGTTAGTCCAAAAAAGAGAGCAACAACAACAAAGATTACAGGTCAATCCTTTTATTAGCCCCTCCATCACAGCACATCCACGCTGGAGGAACCGCTATGGGTGTGTTTACATGCGGATGTTAAAGGTTAAAAGTTAAAGCTCATGTCAGCGGTTAAAGGTCATTGCCGGTCACGTGACAGTAAACAAGGAAAACCCCGAATGTAAGATGAGGACCCGGATGTAAAACCACAGTACCCGGATGGAAGACGGAGGAACGATGGGAACACACACTGGGAAACCCGGATGTTGACAAGGTCCCACACACACACACACACACACGCGCGCGCGCGCGCGCGCAATGCCGCTCAGTCGTACACCAGTACATCTCGGTCCCCGAGTTGGAGGTAGATGAACTAAGTGTGCTAAAAATAGATCACAAGCAAGCGTGCTATAAAAGTGAAGTGGCCTGGCCGTTTCATCCGACACTCTGTCAACCATCAAGATGTTGACTTGCACAACTTGCCAGAAGCAGTTTACTCGTCTAGATAATTTACGACGACACGAGGCCTCCACCCACAACGATGCACGGTATACTTGTATAACCTGCACACGGTCATTCAATCGAGAGGATAATCTACTGCGCCACGAAGGCTCATTCCACGAGGGGACGACGGAACAACGTAACGATTGGGACGACAAACGACCCAGTCAGTTAAGACGGCATCAGCGTTTGATTCATACTCCGTCTCTACGGTTTGGGCGACAACTTCCCACTAAAGAGGCACCCAGGAGGGTCAGACCCAGTGAAGATGAGCCCGGGAAGACGAATGCCACTGGTGATGCGATCACAGAGAGCCCGCCTATACCCACAGTTCAGAAGACCCTACATATCCAGCCAGTCCCTAGAATTACTGTTGCCAGTCATACGCCTGACGACATCGAACATTTTCTGGAAGATGTAGTGGATGTTCCTAGCGATCTGTTACAGGACGCCCATCCACTGAGTGACATCTATCGGCGCCAATGGTCCATGATACGGCACGTTTTCCACCGTGATCGCCCTATTCCAGATATCTACAATTTCCCACTGACCGACCTCGCCCGTCTACGCAGCTACGTGGAAGCCATGTTCAATGACCAAGCTACGGTCTTCAGATTGAATGTCGCTTTCGGGTACATCTTACGTCACAAAGAGACGGACCAGTTACGGTATTATTATGCCAGTAATAACAGCCATGTGTTTGACCAACCGTTCACCATCATTAACCGGGCGTCGCTAGAGACGATGCTGGAGAAACTGGACACCGTGGATCCCTTGAGATGGGCACAACGTCAGCGCCCCAACACACAATGGGTCGTAGAGAGGGTGACCAATGTTACGTTCTTCGTTACCAAGCTGACCAACTACCCCCCATCGACTGAATGCGTCACCTTTGCACTGATGAATAGCATAACATGCCGTATATACTTTCTATGTCTACATGCTGATCGTTGACTTGAGCTCAGTAAACACTTGTACCTAATGTGACGATGCGTTAAATAATAAAACATGGTGTTTGATATTTCAATTTGTTTTGCTGTGAACATACTAAACATATCCAGGGCGGCTCCCCCAGCCTGGGTATGATGTAACATTGGGGATAATAAACTGTATAAACATTGCTGAACTTGTTGTTATTCACGGCAACCGCTTTCCGCTATACTTGGATGAAACATATACCCCGATGTGATATAGCGCCCTTGCACACTTCCGAAACTTCCCTTTAACCCGCGCGCGCGCGCGTGCGGCCGGATAACCCGCGCGCGCTGCGGCATGGAAAACAATGGAACTCTTCTGCGTTCGGAGGTATTTTTTTTCTGGTCATCCTGAAAACCGGAAGTGACGTCACACACTTGCGCAGACCCACCAAACCACGTGACCTGCGCAGTAACCTACAAGAACCCGGATGTAAGATGAGTACCCTAATTTTACATGCACCCACCCATGCACCCAGACCCCGATAAGCCCAGGGACTGATATTCGCCCTTTGGGATAGGGTTGATAGGGGTTTTCCTCTATTGTAGGGGTAAAGTCCGTGTTCCGCTTTTTATATTTTTTTCTGGAGAAACTTTTACATACACCTACTCTCCCACCCTACCTCTCTCAGCAGGCCCCGATAAGCCAGGGATCGATATTAGCCCTTTGGGATGGGGTTGATAGAAGTTTCCCCCTATTGTAGGGGTAAAGTCCGTGTTCCGCTTTTTATATTTTCGGGACAAATCCTAATTTTAAATGCACCCACCCATGACTGGATAGCCCTGGAGGAACGCTTCACTTTGATACCTCACTCGACCCAATCAGTCCACTAGGGTCCCCTCTCGCCCCTGAAGATTGCCGAACATTCTCACGAAAACCCACGTATTTGGGACTACTGTCTGTCCGCGGAGGCAGGCCGCATCACCGCCAGACCGCATCACCGCGGAGGAATACATGCCTTTAGGTCACACCCGATTCACGCAGACCGGAAGTGACGTCATACACTTGCGCAGAACACTCCTGCGCACACCTTCTCATGACCTCCTCATGTGACGTCATACTTGCGCACAACTCCTGCGCACACCGCCCCATGACAGAAACTTTCTCGCGCATGCGCACTGAACCAAATGCGCGGTATGCGGTCTTTTGTATACTACTTAGGTTCAACTTTTTCTCGCTTAGACCAATCAATAACGTACTGTTCCAATGCACACAGGACTATCTTCTGGTCGGCCTTCAGATTTATTCTTCTCGGCTCTCTATATTTGGGTCCTTTCATCAGGAGTAATTTCAGGTCCTTATCACTCACCACATCAAGGTCACCAGTCACAATATGTTTGCATGGTGTATAGATAAAGTTCGACGATTCACAATCACAACTATAGCCTCCTGACGTGTATAAGTTCCAGTCAAACTCCTTGACAGCATTGGAGTAATTGTACCACCTTTATAAAAATAAAAAAAAGCAAGAGCCGTGATCATGAGCGCACATATCCCCCGCCAGATTGATGAGACAAGTTAGAATATAGAAACTAATAGTACCGGTACTTATTTGACGTAAAATCAGTTAGTTTCATGCCAGATTGCTCAGTGTTGGAAATAATGTGATTTACATGCGACTGAATCACCGTGGCAGCCATATTGGATTAAGGTATGATGCTTTTGTTATTTAAAAAGACACAACATAACTGAATAAAATTTACTGTACTTAAATAAATTTGATACGTGTGTTCAGTAGAACAGTTCACAGACAAGCTGATGAAGATGATCATCCTCCCCGTAGAAGAGGGTTGGATTAGTAAAGGACTGAGACATGATCGGCAACACTCCAGCTGCAGAAATAGTGGAGACAAGTCTAGTCTTACAGATCCCCTAGGGAAGACAACTCACAAAACATTAAAAACAGGTAAAATTTAATGTTAAAATGTGGTCTTTGACATGAGGACCTCAAAATTAATAGGACGGAATCTAATCCCCAATTACTGGCAAAGAGTTTGCGGTATACTTGAACACCATGATCATAATCCACATTCCTGAATTGAAGTTATGACAGTAACAACACAATTTTCCACTTTTTCCCCCACATTTTATCTGACCTTTTGACCTCAAAATAAACACAACACGGCGAATCTGGTTCCGGTTGGGGATAAAAATGTAAATGTTTATTATGCGAGGGATACCTCATCTAACCGGGTGATAGATTGTTATTCGATAGAATAGCCCTTCATCAACCACATATTCTAGAAAAGTAAAGAAATAAAACACTTTACCATATTATAGTATAGCGGAGTACGATGTAGGCATAAATACTCGGTGTATATCTGAAGTTTTTTATTTATTTATTTTCTATAAAGTGTGATCAATAAACCATCAGTTTTCGAGTTCCTAAGTATGGAGAAGAACTGCAACATTGAGTTTTATTCTTAAGTCATGAAAATTGCTCGAAGAAAGCTTGAATATGCTCCAGAAAAGTAGTAGAGAAAGGGTACATCTATTATTATCACGTGGGGGAAACGTGTAGTTGGCGTAAATGTTTACATTTTACCTTGGATGTGGGGGTGGATCTTAGACCTTAGGGTGGACTATGAAGTGTATCCCCAGAAGAAATTAGGTTACTGTGATATCATCGGTGACGTCATCATTAGTAGAAAACCGAAGATACGGTCGAATGCGCACCTGGGATAGTGATAACTCAGACCTCGATATGAGTCTACCAGTCAAATTACTGCTTTAATTCCTCTGTAAAATGCGTTCTAAACCGCGGAATAAATCGATTTAGACCTAGGATTCAATCCCCGAGTTCATTCGTGGAAAGGAATTTTATTCAATCCGCTGTCTTGATCCTTGTAGTCAAAAGGTATAAAAGTTCAAGTCCACCAATCAAACCAAGTTTCTAGTCCGATGTTTAACTGGATATGGAAAACATCGGACTAGAAACTCGATTTTATTGGTGGACTAAAGCCTAGGACTTATTAACGTATTATACCTCGGACTAGAAGGATCAAGACCGCGGATTAAATAAAATTCATTTCCACTAATAAACTCAGGGATTTATTCATTGGTCTAAATCGATTTATTCCGCGGTTTAGAACCATTTAGGTCGAGGAATTGAAGCACTAATTTCACTGGTGGACTAAAATCGGGGTCTTCGTCGATTTAATCCAATGCATTGAAACCGATTTTTGCCCCCTACCGCCAACCATAGACGTCTACTATGCAACCTTCATTTACATGGATGCTACTTGGAGGACGATAATAAGGGGAGGTGATTTTTTTTTGGCTGGTGGGGACTACAACACGCATGCGCGCCTTAGCTGTATCATATTCAAGCTATCTTATTCAAGTTTAGTAAGAAAAAGACAATTGATTCAAATGGCGTCAAACCGTATGTAAGGTTATATATTCAATATCGATAAACATTGTCAAACTCTAACCATAGCCAGTATGGAAAAGTGGAAGTATATCTCGAATGAGGGCGTACTGTAAGAAATATACTAAACAGAGAGAAAAAGAATGAAAATATAGTGTAATACATATTTAATAATCATTGATAATACGGCAATTCAACATAATATATATTGCCGGTAACATATACTCTTCCACCCGTGAATCATCCCTATAAAATCTACCGTATTTATAAATATATACAATTATTTAAAAAGTAGCTTTCTGTTTTACAAACACGGTAAATTAAGTTCATATAACTGTGGCGGCGGTGGTGACGGCAGCGGCAGAGGTTCAGCGGCAGTGGTGGCAGTGGCGAAGTATAACGCGCGTTCTTTGCTGAGGTGATACAGGGTACTTGTAGGTAAACGAAGGGAAACCCAAAGTAATTTATTAGTGACGCCATCAAATCGGATTTAGATATAATTATTTGATGACATTATTACTGCATCTCTTCTTCAGAATCAATGTTCTCTACATCCTCGTTTCCCTTAGTTAGTGGCATAGATAATGTTACTATATCTCTATTAGTCCAGTTATCAAATAGACTTTTCCAGTACCTTAATCGCCTTGGTGTACAGGTCTGTTTGAGCGCTTCATCATTGCCCATATCGTGTAGCATTTGTAGCTCCCTCTATGTTTTCAAAACCTTCTTATGAATATAATCGCTTTGTATCGAATAATCGGAGTGATCATCGTCATAGCCTCGATTCAAATAATGTTGTTTCCTCTCTTCAAAATCATCACTATATACTCTTCCTCCTTTATAGAATCGGCCAATATATCTTTCCATACATTACATTAATACGTTTCCACATTAGGCTATGGCCTCAGGATATATACTTTCTTCATCGTCACTGGTATAATCTGATTTTTGTTGCTGTTCTTTTAACGCTGATCCATTTCAATTTATCCTATTCATAATCTGATTCATTCATCTTCACTCCGTTTAACAGGTTAGGGCGACCCCGCTCTCCAAAATGTTTTGCTCAATAGGCCTAACTTTTGATTCCTTCATAATCAATGCTTCAAAACTTCAGGCACATTGCTCCATGTCCTAAACTCAATTTGCCATTTGAAGAATCAGTCAATATTGTTTCAAAGCGTGACAGATATTTGGCCTATTATTATGCAAATTAGATGATTACAATTTATTTTTATTTGCTGGGGATATATATGTCCTTGTGTGCGCTCCAAGGGGATTTTGCTGAATTCATTATGTGAACTCATTTATTGAGCAAAAACGACCCTTTTCACCTCCATTTTAGAGAGCGGGATTGTCCAAACCTGTTTAAACCAAGATGGAGTTGTACATGTATATTCTCCTTTTCCAGTCACCTCAGGCCCTCGATTTGTCCTTGTACAATGCTCTAGCACATTTTTCTTTGGACGTTTTACTTTCAGACGTATACTTGGTTTAAAGTCGATGGCATTGTCGTAGTTTCTCTATGAAGTAGTAGTAATAGAGTCGTCTCGGGTAAATATGACGAACTAATAATGAAATATGTTGCTTGTCGATGAGGCTATTGAATATGACAACATAATGGCAATTCGAGTCGACATCCCTCTGAGGCCTTGCCCTAGCCCAATAAGTTCTGTACTATGAAAATAGCAGATACGTTGTGAAAACTTTGTATTTGTAATATGGTGAGATCCTGAATTCCTCATACCTCAGTCATAACGTCGTCGACTATCATCATTTCTTTTTACAGCGAAAGAACGAAATAGCCGTCTTTTCCGATATTTAAGGGAAATTCTGTCAGGGACAAGACTCGGTATATCCTCGAAAATAGCGGTGAGTGACACTCGATGACTTTTGCCAATTACCCTATCAGAAAAACACTGTGCCTTCATTAGAAACTGGTTCATCTTCACGCAGGCCTACCGTATAGAATAATGAACGTTTTCTCCCGATGAAGCGGCATTTTATCTCCCCATAACACACCATGTTAGTTTGCTCTGCATGCAACCTTTCTTGCTGAAAGGAACACGTTGCTGTATGGGAAAGTTACGTTACTAGCATGGCTACCGTGTGTTTCCTTTGAAGTTAGGTAAATTCTGACAACCATAATTTTGGCGCGCAACGATCGCTTCATGTTGAGACATTGGTGACTCTGATCGTGACACCTCACCACCAGGCCCCCACTTCTCTCTCTCTCTTCTATCGTTCGGTATGAGGTAGACCATGGTGTTGCCATGAATTTGAGGTATACGTCACATTTTGCAGTCATGTACTGGAGTTTATAGCACAAACTGTTGAAAAATCAATATCTTCAACTATTTCCTGATATTCAGGCTGCTGTTAGTAGTTGATTTTCCGGCGCAACTCCAAGACCTTATTTAAAATAGGAAATAACCTAAAATAAGTCGCAATGTAGAGCTGCAAACACGGGAACTTCTTTATTACACCGAAGTGTGTCTTCTGATGATAAAATATACTAAACTACAAAACTACACAAGAAATCCAGTTGGAAGTACGCACAACTTGGTCCGACAGAAGCTGGGTGTCCGAGTTTCTGGTTCCTCATAAACACAAATTGCATATCTTATATAGTCTAACTATAACACAGCATGACATATAGTGACGCGACAGCACAGCTTGTGTGACAGTAAAACAGGATATAACAGTTTGGTTGAATACACAATAAACAATTACTCCAAATGAAATGTCAGACACGGAATCTTAAATGAATGAATAGTTTACACAAACACAATCAACGGATTAGAAGAAAAGCGTGAGACATGCCATGTTGGGTTGGCATGTTGTGATTTTAAAATGTTGTGACAAATAGATTGAAGAATGAAATGAGAGTTTCTTGGAAATAAACAGTTAATATGAATATATAACACTGCACTGACCTTGACCTTTGCATGAACCCTTTGACATCAAAATCAATAGGCTTCTTTATTGCTATGAGTTTGAGTGGTTCCATGAGTTATAGCATGGACATAACAATTTTCGATGATCTCCTGACTTTTTTAGTCGGTGACCTTGAACTTTGACCATTTGACCTCAAAATGGGAAAATAAAACCAAAGTTTGGTACCAATCCATAACCAGGATCTGAAGACAACGCACACAAAAAGTAAATAGATAGACACACCGACGTACGGACAGACAGTAAAACCAATACGCTTCTTCTTTGCAAAAGGTTGACCATTCAGTTTCGGGGATGCTATGACCTTGACCTAGACCTCCTGACCTCAAAACAATAGACTTTTTGCAATCACATGGACAACACATCCATTTAGTTTCAGGTTTGTTGCCCATCGATTCTCATGTGATAGACTCGCATACACTCATAGATTTCCGTAGTTCATACGCCCTGATTCAAACTTATTTTTAAGGCAGTCATAATAATAATTTAAAGCAGCCACCGCTTTTAAATAATACGCAATTGTTGCATTTACTTTTTGCTGATGATTTAGTAATTTTCTCTGAATCACAGACTGGGTTGCAAAGATCTCTTGATGCTCTAAGTCACTTCTCTAAAACTAATAACTTACCAGTGAATATAGAGAAGTCCAAAGTTTAAATTTTCAGCAAAGAAGTAGTAAACGTCTCCATTCCACTCGCCTTTTCCTAGGAACGCATATGCTTGAAATTGTCCGCAGTTACAGGTATTTAGGAATAATTATGAACGACGGGAAGGTTTGACGAGGGCATTGAAGATCTCAAATGTAAAGGACTGAAATCTATTCACAGCCTATATCAGTCCATGTTCAAGCATGACCCAACTCCTTCCATCTGCATGAAACTTTTCAATATCATAATAAAACCTGCTCTGCTCTACGTTAGTGAAATATGGGGAGCTGACTTGAAATCCATAGCCGGTTTTGACAGATTACTCGTTGAAACTGTCCATATATACCAAATATTGTAAGTATGTTCTGGGCGCTGGCAAATTTGCTTCGAATTGGGCTGTGCGGGCAGAACTTGGCAGCTATTCCATTGCTCAAGATGTGGTGATAAATTTGATAAAATATATGCAAAGGTTAAATAATAAACCCCAATCTCGATTATTGTACGATGCGTTTCAGTTTAGTAGAGCACTCTTTGCACAGGATAAACCATGTTGGCTGCAAAAAGCAAAAGTTCTCACTTCAGAAATTTAGGTTTGGGATCTTTTGGAGATCGACCTTTCTGAGGAATTAGTAGTTACCATGGCCAAGAACTGTCAATTCTTTTTCAAAATTTATTCACTCTGAGTGTGCAAAGTAACCCTTCAAGCAAGCTTGGAACTTACGTACAATTAAGGGAGTAGAGGACGTTCATTTCTAGAGGTTGAAAGCTTTTTTAAATTTCAGGATCTTTTCATTAGGTTAGGAGATGATCCATCAAAAAATAATAGGGGGTCACCATACTCGCTAAAAAAATATCGCTGCCAAATGCATGAGTAGTATATAGAGAGTATTAACCCGCGCATTGACCTCACTGCGCATGCGCGAGAACAAAAATGTGGCGGTATTGGGGCGGTGTGCGCAGGAGTGTTGTGCGCAGGTATGACGTCACTTCCGGTCTGAGTGAATGGGGCGTGACCATGGGGGCATGGATTCCTCCGCGATGATGCGGTCTGGCGGTGATGCGGCCTGCCTCCGCGGACCGAAATTAGTCCCAAAACCGTGGGTTTTCGTGAGAATGTTCGGCAATCTGTAGGGACCGCTAGTGGACCGATTGGGTTGAGTGAGGTATCAAAGTGAAGCATTTGTGAAGGGGCATCTGATGGACTGGGTGTGGGGTTGAAATATCGTCATTCTGCGCATGCTCGGTGGACAAAGGGTATAGAAATAGACGTTTTGGGGTCTAGGTGGGTCCCTAGTGGGCGGATTGGATCGAGTGAGGTATCAATGTGAAGCCTATGTGAGGGGGCATCGGATGGGCTGGGTGTGGGGTTGGAATATCGTCATTCTGCGCATGCGCGGTAGACCAAGGGTGTGGAATAGATGTTTTTGGGATCTAGGGGAGCCCCTAATGGTCCGATGGAGTCGTATGAGGTATCAATGTGAAGCATTCCTGATGGGTGCGTGTGGGAGGAGATAAGGCCTTATTGACCTTTGACCAACCTTGCACCCCTACCGACTAAAAGTGGTTTGGCCGAGGTCGAGAGTTCAATTAGGTGATTCCTCCGCGGTGATGCGGTTTGGCGGTGATGCGGTCTGCCTCCGCAGACAGAAAGTAGTCCCAAGTATATAGAGGGCTGAGGGTATGTCTCACTGTATGGAATGCATCATCACGGGGAGTGCGCATGTATATGTCACTTCCGGTCTGCGTGAATGGGGCGTGACCTGTGAACATGATAGGACATGTACTGACCTGTCTGTGGGGTTTTTCCCTACAATGTCGTTCACCTTCGTGTTTTTTCGGTGAGGTCCGATGGTACGTCCGTGTCTTTTCGGTGAGGTCCATGGGAACATGATAGGCCATGTACTGACCTGTCTGTGGGGTTTTTCCCGCCAGAATTTCGCTGTCATCTGCTTGGGCTGGGGGTTGTCACGTGCCGAACACCTGGCTCCCCGAATTGCAACAATGTTGCACGTTCTCTACAATGTTGCGGCGACCGTGAACACCTGGTCTGGCGTCTGCGTGGGTGAGCTCACGTGCCGAACACCTGGCTCCCCGAGATCAAGGCATGTCCAGACTTGTTCTGGGTTGTGCAGTTCTGCCATGCAGAGGACGGGTACTAGGAATGCATATTAAATCTATATTACCATTTATGGGATGCATGTACTGACTTGTATTTGGGGTTTTTGCATCACGGGGAGATCACGTGATAGTTCAAGGTCATATTGAATGATAGGAATGCATGTACTGACCTGTTCACCGGTGATCACAAACAAAAAGGGGATTCCCCTTTGGCATCGATGGTGCTGCCCTCTAGAGGCAGAGTGGGTACATGTAAAATTTCTTCAGATATAAAATACGGAACACGGACTTTACCCTAGAATATACTCCTATCGACTCTATTCCAAAGGGCTAATATCGGTCCCCGGGCTTATCGGGGTGAGAGAGAGGTAGGGTGGGGAGTGGGTGTATGTAAATTTAGGATTTGTCCCGAAAATATAAAAAGCGGAACACGGACTTTACCCTACAATAGGGGAAAACTCCTATCAACCCTATCTCAAAGGGCTAATATCGGGCCCTGGTTTATCGGGGCCTGCTGAGAGAGGAAGGGTGGGGGAGTGGGTGCATGTAAATTTAGGATTTGTCCCGAAAATATAATAAGCGGAACACGGACTTTACCCCTACAATAGAGGAAACCCCCTATCAACCTTGTCCAAAAGGGCTAATATCGGTCCCCGGGCTTATCGGGGTGTGCCTATCAAGTCATGGGTGGGTGCATGTAAAATGAAGATTTGTCCCGAAAATATAAAAAGAGGAACACGGACATTTGGCATTTGTTGGAAGTTGATGCTGGGTCGACATCGGGCCTTACAGACTAGTCTTTTGTGTTAAATGCCGTCATTTACATCTGACGACGATACAGCTCACCAATCTCCAATGTACGAGTTGTCACAGCGAAACAGCTCACCAATTACCAGTATACGAGTTGTCAGAGCATTTCCATCATAGCTCTCTAGATTTGTATCTAATACCGCTTATGCCGGTGCTAGGGGCCGTGTGGTCATATCATCCAAGTTGCCACATGAACAGGTACAATAAAAGCGTACCTGAGATACAACACATATCACGAATCGTTAGATTCTTGGTATGTGCTTTAGAATAGGTTAACCAGAAGGCTATTCTGTGAAGTCATGTGACGCAGTCAGTATGTCGGCACCTCTTCCCACTTCCCTTATATGTGTTGTAATTTACCACTACAATAGAGGAAACCCCATATCAACCTTGTCCAAAAGGGCTAATATGGTCCCGGGCCTATCGAAGTGTGGGTGCATGGGTGGGTGCTTGTAAAATGCGGATTTGTCCCCGAAAATATAAAAAGCGGAACACGGACTTTACCCCTACAATAGGGGAAAACTCCTATCAGCCCTGTCCCAAAGGGCGAATATCGGTCCCTGGCTTATCGGAGTCTGCCTATCAAGTCATGGGTGGGTGCATGTAAAATGCGGATTTGTCCCCGAAAATATAAAAAGCGGGACACGGACTTTACCTCTACAATAGGGGCTTGTATTATACAATATACGAGAAAATGCCTGTATGGGGTATGGGGGGTGGTAATTTTTGTTTGTGAGTGGGATCCGACTGGACTAATGTATCGTCCGTTTTCATCATTTTACGCTGGCCGTAGTATAGAAAGCAGGCATTCTGGGGATTCGTGGAGGTTTGTTGAGTGATTGAGGGCCCATACCTGGTCAAATGGACCGTGTGGGGTATCAGTTTTACATCCGGGTCTTCATCTTACATTTAGGAGTAGTATAGAAAGCAACAATTTTGGGGCCCCGAACTCCGAGCTCCTGCCTGACTCCATCCCCGAGCTCCGAGCTCCCGTCGTTACGCCTTAACGCCCTAGCATAACGCCTTGACGCCATGATATACACAAATGAAAGAAAAACAACAACAACAAGGATGAGAGATGAGAGAACAACAACAACATGGGTTTTTTTCATATGGTTTATTCTCCCCTCCAGTACATCCTACCCACGCTGGAGGAGCCGCGTTGGGTATGTTTACAATTCAAGAAGACTCTTGTCCAATCAGAGGCCGCCATTTGGCGCTGTATCAGTCATATTCGTTTTTGCCCGTTACTGCGTTAGATGTATTCTCGTCTGCTCTTGTCCAATCAGAAGTCGCCGTTTCAGAAACTTTCATCTTTGCTCGGTGTGGCCTAATCGTCGTCGGGCAGGCCTGGATATTGTTTGGGCAGCATGTCCCGAAAGAGTTGTTTGCGCATCCTAATCGCATTTTTCAGGGCCTCAGTGGGTGGTAGCCCCATACCCTCTTCCAAGTGCCGCTTGGTCTTCATGATGGACCTGTGCGTGGGGTCGCCTTTCATTTCAAGCGGTAGTAAGGTATACTGTTCATAGATCGTCATGGCCGTTTTCCTGATGCAGGGGCGCATTTGGGTGTACGCCTGTTGTAAGTTATCCTGTCCGGCGTTCTCGATCGCTGCAGCATGAGTATTGATAGCTGCTGTCACAATACGATCCCAGAAGGAAGGTTCTGCCTCACTTTCCTGGTATGTAGGCTGACTATCTGAGGTGAAGCTCTCCGTATCAGTATATAGACTCTCAGCAATCTCACTTTCCTGGGATGTAGGCTGACTATCTGAGGTGAAGCTCTCCTTATCAGTAGATAGACTCTCATCAATTTCTGTATCGGCTTATTGTGCCTCGGAGTCTTCAATCCCATGTATATTTTTCTCGTGTCGCATCATATCGTAACGTCTGGTGAACGTGCGTTGGCACTCAGAGCAAGTATAAGCCATATTGATGGTTGAACGTCGACTGTGCGTGGTTTGGCAATACACTTGCTTTTATAGACAGTAACGCCCGTCAACGCTTAGCTTAACGCTTCAACGCCCTGGTGAACTAGCTCAGAAGCCCTGATTTTCATGGAATTGCCACCAATACATCGAAATGCAGTGACGCCCGTCGTTACGCCTTAACGCCCGTCTCAACGCCCGTCAACACCCGTCGTTACGCCTTAACGCCGGTCTCAATACATTAACGCCCTATCTTTACGCCTTAACGCCCGTCTCAGCGCCTTAACGAACGATAAAGGGCTTTTGGAGGCCGATTAACCTTTGAACTCTGAGTGCACTTTCGGCCACGTGACCGGAAGTGACCTTTGACCAGGTGACCGGAAGTGACCTTTGACCCTGCGCTGCTCGAAAGTGACGTCATCGTACGCAGGCACAAACACATATTCCACCACCACCACCACCACCACCACCGCCACCACCGTCCCCACCGGGCGTTGACGGGCGTCAACGCCCGGTGGTGGTGGTGGGAGCTCCCGTGTGGCAGAGCTCTTGGATCGGAGCTCTTGGAGCTCAAAGCCTGTGGAGCTCAGAGCTCGGAAGTGACATTTGCATATGACCTCTGTGAGGTCACTTCCGCTTCCGTTCACGTGACTGGGACTGACCTTTGACCCCTGCGCGCGCTAATAATACCGGATAAAAATTGCGCGCAGGGGTCAAAGGTCAGTTCCGGTCACGTGAACGGAAGCGGAAGTAACGACGGGTGTTGACGGACGTTGAGACCGGCGTTAAGGCGTAATGACGGGCGTTGACGGGCGTCACTGCATTTCGATGTATTGGTGGCAATTCCATGAAAATCAGGGCTTCTGAGCTAGTTCACCAGGGCGTTGAAGCGTTAAGCTAAGCGTTGACGGGCGTTACTGTCTATAAAAGCAAGTGTATTGCCAAAACACGCACAGTCGACGTTCAACCATCAATATGGCTTATACTTGCTCTGAGTGCCAACGCACGTTCACCAGACGTTACGATATGATGCGACACGAGAAAAATATACATGGGATTGAAGACTCCGAGGCACAAGAAGCCGATACAGAAATTGATGAGAGTCTATATACTGATACGGAGAGCTTCACCTCAGATAGTCAGCCTACATACCAGGAAAGTGGGGCAGAACCTTCCTTCTGGGATCGTATTGTGACAGCAGCTATCAATACTCATGCTGCAGCGATCGAGAACGCCGGACAGGATAACTTACAACAGGCGTACACCCAAATGCGCCCCTGCATCAGGAAAACAGCCATGACGATCTATGAACAGTATACCTTACTACCGCTGGAAATGAAAGGCGACCCCACGCACAGGTCCATCATGAAGACCAAGCGTCACTTGGAAGAGGATATGGGGCTACCACCCACTGAGGCCCTGGAAAATGCGATTAGGATGCGCAAACAACTCTTTCGGGACATGCTGCCCAAACAATATCCAGGCCTGTCCGACGACGATTAGGTCACACCGAGCAAAGTTGAAAGTTTCTGAAACGGCGACTTCTGATTGGACAAGAGCAGCCGAGAATACATCGAACGCAGTAACGGGCAAAAACGAATATGACTGATACAGCGCCAAATGGCGGCCTCTGATTGGACAAGAGTCTTCTTGAATTGTAAACATACCCAACGCGGCTCCCCCAGCGTGGGTAGGATGTACTGGAGGGGAGAATAAACCATATGAAAAAAAACATGTTGTTGTTGTTCTCTCATCTCTCATCCTTGTTGTTGTTGTTTTTCTTTCATTTGTGTATATCATGGCGTCAAGGCGTTATGCTAGGGCGTTAAGGCGTAACGACGGGAGCTCGGAGCTCGGGGATGGAGTAGTCAGGAGCTCGGAGCCCAGGGATGAGGCAGGCAGGAGCTCGGAGCTCGGGGCCCCAAAGTTGTCGCTTTCTATACTACTCCTAAATGTAAGATGAGGACCCGGATGTAAAACTGATACCCCACACGGTCCATTTGACCAGGTATGGGACCTCCACGAATCCCTAGAATGCCTGCTTTGTATACTACGGCCAGCGCAAAATGATGAATCGGACGATACATTAGTCCAGTCGGATCCCACTCACAAACAAAAATTACCACCCCCCATACCCCATACAGACATTTTCCCGTATATTGTATAATACAAGCCCCTATTGTAGAGGTAAAGTCCGTGTTCCGCTTTTCATAATTTCGGGGACAAATCCGAATTTCACATGCACCCACCCATGCACCCACACTTCGATAGGCCCGGGACCGATATTAGCCCTTTTGGACAAGATTGATATGGGGTTTCCTCTATTGTAGTGGTAAAGTCCGTGTTCCGCTTTTTATATTTTCGGGGACAAATCCGCATTTTACATGCACCCACCCATGACTTGATAGGCAGACCCCGATAAGCCAGGGACCGATATTCGCCCTTTGGGACAGGGTTGATAGGAGTTTTCCCCTATTGTAGGGGTAAAGTCCGTGTTCCGCTTTTTATATTTTCGGGGACAAATCCGCATTTTACATGCACCCACACTTCGATAGGCCCGGGACCGATATTAGCCCTTTTGGACAAGGTTGATAGGGGTTTTCCTCTATTGTAGGGGTAAAGGCCGTGTTCCGCTCTTTATATTTTCGGGACAAATCCTAAATTTACATGCACCCACTCCCCCACCCTACCTCTCTCAGCAGGCCCCGATAAGCCAGGGCCCGATATTAGCCCTTTGAGATAGGGTTGATAGGAGTTTTCCCCTATTGTAGGGTAAAGTCCGTGTTCCGCTTTTTATATTTTCGGGACAAATTCTAAATTTACATACACCCACTCCCCACCCTACCTCTCTCTCACCCCGATAAGCCCGGGGACCGATATTAGCCGTTTGGAATAGAGTCGATAGGAGTATATTCTAGGGTAAAGTCCGTGTTCCGTATTTTATATCTGAAGAAATTTTACATGCACCCACTCTGCCTCTAGAGGGCAGCACCAGCGATGCCAAAGGGGAATCCCCTTTTTGTTTGTGGTCACCGATGAACAGGTCAGTACATGCATTCCTGTCATTCAATATGACCTTGAACTATCCCGTGATCTCCCCGTGATGGAAAACCCCCAAATACAAGTCAGTACATGCATCCCATAAATGGTAATATAGATTTAATATGCATTCCTATTACCCGTCCTCTGCATGGCAGAACTGCACAACCCAGAACAAGTCTGGACATGCCTTGATCACGGGAGCCAGGTGTTCGGCACGTGAGCTCACTCACGCAGACGCCAGACCAGGTGTTCACGGTGGCCGCAACATTGTAGCGAACGTGCAACATTGTTGCAATTCGGGGAGCCAGGTGTTCGGCACGTGACAACCCCCAGCCCAAGCAGACGACAGCGAAATTCTGGCGGGAAAAACCCCACAGACAGGTCAGTACATGGCCTATCATGTTCCCACGGGCCTCACCAAAAAGACACGGACGTACCCATCGGACCTCACCGAAAAAACACGAAGGTGAACGACATTGTAAGGAAACACCCCATAGACAGGTCCCCATTCACGCAGACCGGAAGTGACGTCATACACATGCGCACTCCCCGTGATGATGCATTCCATATAGTGAGACATACCCTCAGCCCTCTATATACTTGGGACTACTTTCTGTCCGCGGAGGCAGACCGCGTCACCGCCAAACCGCATCACCGCGAAGGAATCGCCTAATTGACCTCTCGACCTCGGCCAAACCACTTTTAGTCGGTAGGGGTGCAAGGTTGGTCAAAGGTCAATAAGGCCTTATCTCCTCGCTGTATTCTCAAGTGCACTCATTGACCTTTGACCCCTACCGACTAAAAGTGGTTTGGCCGAGGTCGAGAGGTCAATGAGAGGGTTAACGCTTGCTATAGAATGACGATATTCCGACCCCACGCGCACCCCATCGGATGCTCCTTCAGGAATGCTTCACATTGATACCTCATACGACTCCATCGGACCATTAGGGGCTCCCCTAGATCCCAAAAACGTCTATTCCACACCCTTGGTCTACCGCGCATGCGCAGAATGACGATATTCCAACCCCACACCCAGCCCATCCGATGCCCCCTCGCATAGGCTTCACATTGATACCTCACTCGATCCAATCCGCCGACTAGGGACCCACCTAGACCCCAAAACGTCTGTTTCTATACCCTTTGTCCACCGCGCATGCGCAGAATGACGATATTTCAACCCCACACCCAGCCCATCAGATGCCCCTTCACAAATGCCTCACTTTGATACCTCACTCGACCCAATCGGTCCACTAGCGGTCCCTACAGATTTCCGAACATTCTCACGAAAACCCACGGTTTTGGGACTATTTTCGGTCCGCGGAGGCAGACCGCATCACCGCCAGACCGCATCACCGCGGAGGAATCCATGCCCCCAAGGTCACGCCCCATTCACCCAGACCGGAAGTGACGTCATACCTGCGCACAACACTCCTTAGCACACCGCCCCAATACCGCCACATTTTTGTTCTCGCGCATGCGCAGTGAGGTCAATGCGCGGGTTAATACTCTCTATATACTACTTGCATGTATACCACTTAAAAGCCATAACACTGAATACATAGGGAAATTGGAATTTTTTCTTCTTTGATGCTCAATAAATCATACTTCGCAAGGTCAAATTTTCCCCATTTTGCTATATACTAAACACATATAGTGCTTGTTAAATATGTAATAAAAACAGGGGGACACCATACTTTCTTAGAAAATATTAGAGGTATAACAGATGAACAGAGCCTTTTCAGTCCTATTTCCAGGAGGGGGTGGGGATTCAGTGCGGGTGGAGTTTATTATTTATTTATTAGCCATTAGCCATTATTAACCTATGGAGTACTTTGCACCCTCCAAGCGTTGAATTTAAAATGTCAATTTTTTGGTCCATCCCATCACACTATCGAACCACCAGTAAAACGCATAAATGGTTGTATTGTGCCTTTTGTTGATTTTTATTCCATTTTGAGATGTCTGGGTACTTTTGTTAGGAAATTCAGCTTGTTTTGAAAAAAAAATCGACAAATGACCATGTTGTAGAAGAGCAGGGAAATGAACGTCCTCTATTCCCTATAAAATAGAGCCCTATCAAATCCACACAAAAAATTGGAAACATCGAAAACGTTTCTGTCGACTCCGAATAAGTAATCATAATCTTAAAATTGAGACGGAACGGCACTGTAAACCCGTCGTACCATCGAATCAACGATTGTGTCATTTCTGCTTGGACGGTTCTGTGGAAAACGAGGCTCATTTTCCACAACGCTGCTCCCATTATAATGATCTTAGGGAAAGACTTCTTCTGGGTATCAGCAAGGTATTTCCATATTATAATGTCAAATAACTTCCCGCCTTTGTGTAGCATAATCTGTTCTTATGTCCATCTATTTTTCGAACAACGCAAGGTGACCCCTATAGTTTGATCAGTTTGTTTCATGCAAGAGTTAAAGTGACACTGTTACATGTATGTTATATTGCATTGTTCATTTGTTGTTTTACACTGCCCGTATGGGGTGTATGCAAATAAAGAAACTTCAAACTAATATAATTCAATGCCATGTTTACGTTTGTATAATCAATTTTGGTAGTCAGTCAAGTATTCAACCTCAAGTTGGTGATTAATAGCTCCTGTGAGAGCTAATGTTTTGTTTTTATAGACTTGAAATAAAGTTCTTAGTTCATTCTCGCTCTGAATATAGGAGCCAATGCAGGGAGATAAACTATCAATTTTTTGAAAACATTTAAGTTAGGGCTTCAAGTGACGGACAATGAAAATACAAGAGGAAATATAGAAGCAATTTGAGGAAAATAGAAAAATATAAGAAGTTTTCAGACAAAATATAATAGGAAAAAAGGGGACTTTTAGAAGGTCTGAAAATTCTGGCGACGCCCATGGTCGTCTTGATATACTTGGAAGTTGAACAGGTAGGGGGAAAGCCAAAGTCAAATCTATAATATCTTCATAGAATATACGCCCATAGTACACACATGTTTTCACTTCAGACATGTCACCTGGCATGACTTAAGTTCACCCCTGTAGCTTTTAAAACTCATACTTTCATGAAATTAATTTTCCTCTAAAAACATTAAATCGTCAGATTTTGACACTTTCCCAAATTTGACCATCAAATGTTCGGAGGAATTCAGATATTTTGGGATAACTTACGAACTTTTCGGAACATGAGACTCCAAGGCGACTAATTGGGCAACAACTGGACCTATATTATCTTATCCTAGAAACGCCCGCACACTGATTTATTATTATTATTTTATATTTTTTAGGCCCTTGAGCATCTTAGTACAAAAATTAACAGTTCATAGCTTTTACCATGTTTACTCTACCTGTTAAAATTACTTTGAAGTACGTACTGTACATGCAGCAATATGAACATGTCTTATTGGGACGGTGGAAGACCGTCAGTCCCCCCCCCCCCCCCATCCCCCGTCACTGTGAATACTTATCAACGATTAGCATAGTCTGATTAGCAGTCTGTCCACAAATTCCGCCAACGCCCCCTCAACGTTACGTAGACGGTAATAAAAATCGCGAATAAAATACAGGGTTTTGTCTACTATCTACTGTTATTTTGTACTATCCACAGCCTCACTGTGTGTACATGCATGGTTTTGTTCTTGTACACTGCCTTACACTGAATGAGAAATTTACCTATATATTATTATTATTAATTTTTTTTGTGATAAAACCCTCCATGTAATCTGAGTGGAAAAGTGAATGAACGAATGGGGCTGCTTTGTTTTTTGTTGTGCTTTAGTCAGAAATTTCCTCTTTCGAAGAATTGGGTGGCCCTGAAAAGGGCCTTTGGAAGTTGCTATTGGCAACGGCTGTTTACTTCTTTGCCTTTGGTCGACGAGCCTTTGCTTTCTTTGGCTTAGCTTTTCGGGCGGCTTTCTTTGGTGATCTTCGTGTGCCTGCCTTCTTTGCTCTTTTAGCCTTTGGTTTCTTGGCTGCCTTTCTCCCGGTTTTCTTGGGGGATTTGCGGGCTTTCTTTGCCGACTTTCGCTTCTTTGGCTTGGCAGCCCTCTTCTTACGTGGGGCCTTCTTCTTCTTCTTCTTTGGGCTCTTCTTCGGTAAAGCTTTACCGATCCGGAATGAGCCTACTGGTCCGGTTCCGGCTTTCTTCCCTCCAGCTTTCAGTGAACCGGAGGCCAGTCCTCTTTTCAAGCAGAGTCGGATTCGGGCGTTGATTCCGTTCACATTAGCTCCCACTCTGTAGTTGGCCCTGATGTAGTTGGCGATCTTTTGACGAGACGATCCCCCGCGCTCTTTCTGGGCTGCGATTGCAGCACGAACCATCTGGATGTACGGAGGATGCAGGGTAGGTTTCTTTGGTTTAGTACTCCTCTTCCTCTTAGGTGATCGGGCTCTCTTAGGAGATGGCGCTCTCTTCGGTGATCGGGGTGGGCTAGGAGCCCTAGCAGCTGGCTGTGACATCGTTGTGTCGAGATGTATTTACCACTTCGAAAGAAGGAAGGCAAATTGAAATTGCGCGCGACCTCCTACTATTTATCTACATCGCGCGGACGTCAGCGAAATCGTTCATTGTTTGGATGCGATGTAATTTGCCAATGTATTATTTTGTGCTTCTTCCATCTTTTCAGTGCCCAAAAATTAAACTTATATAATTTAACATCAAATTATAAACTTGGTATACTCAATCTACTATATCAAGATAGTTTGTTCAGCTTCGCAAACGAGAGTGAGACAGTTATTCTAATGATGAATTTGATATCTTTGCCTCTCTTGTGTGTACACATTACACCACTTTGCGTTAAAATACGCATTTCAAACTGTTTTATGCAATATATTGATAGCTCATAAGTATTTTCAGTAAATTCTAGTTCCATAACAATCATTTTTATCAAATACAAGAAATAATGAAGCGAATTTTCCGTGCCAGATACTTTTTAATATTGATGTCATAACACACTTTTACCAGCCTCGTATACATTACCAGTACGGGTAGGCCTACGGGTAGACCTATACATATCAGATATGCATCGTCAACAATAATGGCTGTTTGCTATTAAAATAGAAACAATTAGTGGAGTAGATCTATATCTAAACTCATTGACACAGTTTTATAACTCTACAATACCGCCATATTAATAAATTCACAGAAAAAAAGGGAGTTTCAACGCAAAACCAAAAATTTATAATGTACTGTGACAACTGTCTCGATATTAAGAACCATACCATAGTGACGGTCGAGAATTCATGTGTTGCTAAAAAAAAGGGGCTTTGATGCTTCAAATTTAATTTAAAATTAATAATTATTTAGTAGATTTCATCTTCAGGATATACATTTACGCCATTTATTTGTTTAATCTATTTTCAGTCGATGCCGATCATTGTGTCTGGAGGAACGTGGACTTCGAACTGGATAGGGTGGACCAATTGTGACAGTGTATCATGTATCTAATGTTACTGCTATAAATGTTTTACACCTATAAACTACCGTACTATTACTGTATTGAAGCTATCTGGAGGCCTTGTAGCCTATATTGATGTTTATTGTCTGTTAGTTTTATGCACTGTCCCAACTGGGATGTTTGGTATAATAAATTGATAATTCATGTTGCCCCCCATCCCCCCATGTTGATTGATAAACTTGATCAAGGGCGGATCAAAGGGGGGGGGGGGGTAAATGAATGTGGATTATGTAATAAGAGTATCTATAAGTGTATTAAGCAGACCATCTGTTCTATTCATGTGGTTTGTGAACGTACGTGCTACTGGAGCTGAAGTTTTAATATGTAGGCCTATCTAAAAACGTTATCGCCGTGAGCAAACCACGCGTGTCGTGGTGTGTAAAAGGCCTGTTTTGTATAAAAAAAAAACAAAAAAAAAAAAATTTGTCTCATTAGAATATTTCTTTATCTACAAATCTCTGAAGCTGTTCAATTTTCCTGATTAATTCATTAGGTTTGTTCAGGTATGTTGTAAAACTGAAAGTGCAGTGTTAAATAGTGGAAGGACAACTCGTTGGTTTAAGAATGAACGAAGAACAAAGCAAGGGAGTCCTCTCTCTCCTTATATTTTTATTTTGTGTGCGGAGGTACTCAATCATACTACACGAATGGACGACAATATCCAAGGCTATTATAGTATAGTATAGTATACTAATAGGCCGCTCCGATCTATTTTGCAGATGATTCTGTCGCATTTGCAAAGAACTGACAATTTGCCATCATAGTTCATAGTTCATAAATCCCTCCTGTGTGTAGGAGCACCTCCTGGTTAGGAGTACATAAGCATTCACAGTCAAGCAACTGTGCATCAATATATTTTGTGGTCCTACCAGCATCAGAGTAAGTATTCTGGTCTGTGTTTACGCATAGTTAAATCTGCAGATAAATCACTACCTTGCGGAAGTGCACCAAGATTTACCAGTTCAAACAGTGGAGGAAATACAATGTCTGGGAGTGACCGTGTCTAGGGTATAAATCAAGATAGGGCTAGGAAATCTGATATAATTCGACAAAAACTTATAATAGAGAAGCGATTTAATATCTGGAAACAAAGAATGCTGTCCATTTTTGGCCGAAATTTGTTAATGAAATCGGAGGGGATTTCCAGGTTGGTCCATTTAGCGATGTGTCCTTCACTTAGACGATTCATTATGTAATATCGGTTAACAAGATGCTGTATTCATTTGTATGGAATAGCAAAGTAGAAAAGGTTAAGCGGAGTCAAATGTGCTTAGAGATGGAAAATGGAGGGATAAAAGAACTCGATTTTACCTTGATGAACAAATCAAGCTTTAAAACTGGTTTGATGTGCGCCATATTTTTCCTTAAATAATAGATTATGTAAGCCTTTTATTGACTTAGCATTTGGATCATTTGGCGGGTTGGAACTTGTTCTTCACTGTAATTTCCTCTCTAGCAAATTATTGTTAGAAACTTCCTTCTATTTGGATATGCTGAAATTTTACAAAGAGGTGCAGAATCAACACAATAGTATCAATGATATCTCTGTTGACATATTTAATGAAGTGATATGGAATAATACAAGATTCACTTCCAAGCGAAAATCCTTCTTTGAGGAGGATTGGTATAGAGCTGGGATCATTTTTGTCTGGCAGCTTTTAGATGAAGTGGAAATTTTGAAGTTTGATAGACTTTTTGAAAAGTTTAATTTGGAAACAACCAACATTTTGTTTAACATTTACACCAAAGCGGTTAAATAGAAAGTTGGTAGCAATTTATTTTACTCCCACAATTGTATGACAGAGCTCCCAGACAAACCAGTTATAACCAATATCAACTTGGATGCTTGCAGCAATAAGGTTTTTTTTACAATTTGCTTTTGACATTACAAACTAATGAAAATTGGATAGACCGGAATTGTCAGCTTATAAAACCATAAGTAACCTGCCAGTGGAAAACAAAATAAAGCAACTGCAATTTAAACTTTTGTATAATTTATTCCCATGTAATGTTTACTTACATAAAATCAAGTGAAGGCCAGCAACTTGTATGATAAATGTGGCCAGGTTGATAATGTTCGACATGCCATGTATACATGCTCTACAGCACAAATGTTTGTGAACAATTCATGTATGGATCCATTTGATATTTCGTATCTGGGGGTATGTCAGTTTGATGACCCAATGGATGATAAAATGATAATGTTTGGATTCATATACTTTCCCCATACGAAGTTGCCAATTAATATCAAAATGGTACTGGAGTATGTTCTTGTCTGTGCAATATACTTCATGTATAGGTCAAAATATACAAATGAAACTCTCTTTTAAAGTCTACTTGAAGCAAAATACTGATGTTTTACAGAAATCAAAAATCTCCAAGTATAAACTGATAAGTGAAAATATTCGTAAATGTATAGCATCTGCGATATAATTTCAGTCATTTTACATACATGTACATGGTTAAAACATATTTTTGTGGTCCCGGTTTATCACTTACATCTAAGCCTACCGTATGTATTTCATATGTAACTGAGTCGGAGTTGGGTCATTCTCAAGGAAAGGCGCAATTCGTGTCACTCGACCCAAATTTTCTTCTAACCAGTCTTATGGCTGAAAAAATTCAGATTGTTCGTAGTATTCATTTAGTAGAGTACGAATAACTTATTGCAAGCACTGTCCCGATTGATTTTTTCGGGTAAATTTTCACCAGAACCCTCAATTTAGGGTAAAATAGACCTGTCACTGGCTACTTGATACCACGATAAAGTTGCCAGAAATTCTTTTGTTCTACATTATTCTACCTTTTTGGCAACCAGCTGCATCTGTTCTTTCAATATATGAATATATTGTTTACAAGGGCAGATTATCTTGTGAAAATGGCATGGGCAAAGGTCTGTAACTGGTTTTCGGGTCATTGGTGTTACTGTAACTGAAATCGGAGCCAAAAAGCGAACGCTTAAATTAGAAACAAAGATTTGCCACCAGGCGGCGGCTTTTCCAAGCGCGGGTGAACTTGAGATTCCATAAGAAGTGTTTTATGAAACTCTTTTCAGTATTTCAGTCATTTCTAGCTCCAAATTTTCAGCGTATGTTTATTACCGGTCACTGGTGTTACGTGTCAGGATCAACATGTAGTGGCTCCCGAGTAAAAATATTAACTGGTAATAAAGAAATGTGCGTATGAATTACAAAATCATTGTTCTTGGACCGTCACGACAATATACGAGGGAGCAACAATTCATTCCTTCCAAAATGTCAGTGGTGTTACCTGTCAGTGGTGTTACTATTTGTAGGGTAACACCATTGACAATAATGATGATTTTGCTCCAAATTTCAGTACAACTTGAATTTACCTTTCTTCCAAATAATACTAAGTTAAGGAGTCTTGTCATATACGTGTTTTGCCCCTAGATCGCTTTCACTCACGGCTGCATTTTTGCCTCCATGAACAAATTGGTCACTGTTGTTACAAGAGGTCAGTGGTGTTACTCGAGGTCACTGGTGTTACCGGGTTATCACTGGTGTTACATTTCAGTTAGATAACTATTTGAAGAAGAAGAAGCAGTTTTATCAGAAGGCTTTTCATATACCTGTTTTGCCCCTAAATATTCTTCACTTGCAACTGCATTTTTGCGTCTATGAACAAATTAATCGGTGGTACGTGTTACACGAGGTCAGTGGTGTTACCGGATTGTCAGTGGTGTTACGGATGCAAGAATGGTCTAGAAATTCAGAAACACTTGTTTAAATTGTCCCATATTTTGAAAAAGAAACAAACTCCATTAGTTTAAAGTCAGCATCAAGAATAAATAGGTTTTATTATACAGAATCTACATGAATGGTTATACATGCTGTCCAATTGGCTGATTTTGGTGAGCTAAGTAGCATAATTAGGATATTAAAAACAAACTTGTTTTCCTAACTTCAATATTTTTTCATCATTAGTCATAGTTACATGCAATCTATTGCCTAGCATGTGTATATCTTCCTATTTCTGTTCTCTTAGTGCCCAATATACTGATCATTCCTGTGTAACACCACTGACATGATTGAAGACAACTCCACCGTTAAGTGTTACGAAAAGTTTATTGTTCGGAATGTCTGCATTTATTGTACGCATTATAAAGAGTTTTGTCAATGGAGACTCTGTTGAAATCAAATTCTGTAGTCATTGGTGAGGTTGATTTTGAGATATTTCCCCAAGTGAAAATGTGCCTTTCCGTGAGAATGACCCAGTTAAGGGAGTAGAGGACGTTCATTTCCCTGCTCTTATGGGGCTACAACATGGTGATTTGTCGGATTTTTCAAAACAAGCTGAATTTCCTAACAAAAGTACGCAGACATCTCAAAATGGAATAAAAATCAACAAAAGACACAACACAACCATTTATGCGTTCTACTGGTGGGTCGATAGTGTGATGGGACGGACCAAAAAATTGGCATTTTAAATTCAACGGTTGGAGGGTGCAAAGTGCTCCATAGGTTAAAAATTATTCCTCCGGAATACCCCCAAATTCACTCCTATTCACTTTCAACAAAAAGAAAACTTCTGAATGACCAAAAATTGGAACTTCAATAATATTCTCCACACCCACCCCGATTCCGCACCCCACCCCCTCCTGGAAATAGGACTGAAAAGGCTCAGTTTATCTGTTATACCGCTAATATTTTCTAAGAAAGTATGGTGTCCCCCTGTTTTTATTACATATTTAACAAGCACTATATGTGTTTAATATTATATAGCAAAATGGGAAAATTTTGACTTTGGGAAGTTTGATTTATTGAGCATCAAAGAAGAAAAAATCCAAATTTCCCTATGTATTCAGTGTTATGGCTTTTAAGTGGTATACATGCTTTTGGCTACCATATTTTTTTAACGAGTATGGTGATCCCCTATTTTTTTTCCATGGATCATATTCTCCTAACCTGATGAAAAAATCCTGAAATTTAAAAAAAAATTCAACCTCTAGAAATGAACGTCCTCTACTCCCTTAACAGATACCTGTATGTATTTTTCAGTATGTCCATCACTGAAATACCTTAGAAATGTGTCATTTAAAATACTGGTACATGCTATTGTCATGTACTCATAGTATGCATGCATGCATAGTAGTGGTGTTAGAGCAGTTTGACGCCCCTTTCACCCGGATGTAACTATGACGTCACAACTGGTTGGTTTTGTAACGAGGCTTTTGATTGGTTGAATTGTAAGTGTGAGGTTGAATTTGATTGGTTGAGGTGTGGTCCCTGTTGTAAAGCAAGATGGTGGGTGTCGGCCCTGTTGTAAAGCAAGATGGCGGCGTGGTTCGGGCATGTTCGGGCATGTTCGGGCAAAAAAAAAGTTCCGGCAAAAAAAAAAAAAAAAAAAATGTATTCATGCGCGGTGATGCGGTTTGGCTGTGGTTTTGGCGGTGATTCGGTCTCGGGAAAAAGCTTCCGCGGAGAAAAAGTAGTCCCTAGATAAAATGGTCCGATGGGGTCGAGTGAGGTATCAAAGTGAAGGTTAGGTGAAGGAGCATCTAATGGGCTGGGTGTGGGGTTGAAATATCGTCATTCTGCGCATGCGCGGCGGCCGAAGGGTATGAAAATAGCCTTTTTGGAGCTAGGGGAGCCCCTAAGGGTCCGATGGGGTCGAGTGAGGTATCAAATTGAAGGTTAGGTGAAGGGGCATCTGATGGGCTGGGCGCGGGGTTGAACTATCGGCATTCTGCGCATGCGCGGAGGCCAAAGGGTATGAAAATAGCCTTTTTGGAGCTAGGAGATTGACTACTGGTCCAGTGGGGTCGAGTGAGGTATCGATGTGAAGCATTCGTGAAGGGGCATCTGATGGGCTGGGTGTGGGGTTGAAATATCGGCATTCTGCGCATGCGCGGTGGCCCAAGGGTATGGAAATAGCGGTTTTGGAGCTAGGGGAGTCCCTAATGGGCCAATGGAGTCGTATGAGGTATCAAAGTGAAGCATTCGTGAAGGGGCATCTGATGGACTGGGCGTGGGGTTGAACTATCGGCATTCTGCGCATGCGTGGTGGCCCAAGGGTATGGAAATAGCCGTGTTGGAGCTAGGGGAGCCCGTAATGGACCAATGGGGTCGAGTGAGGTATCAAAGTGAAGCATTCGTGAAGGGGCATCTGATGGGCTGGATATGGGGTTGAACTATCGGCATTCTGCGCATGCGCGGTGGCCCAAGGGTATGAAAATAGCCGTGTTGGGAGCTAGGGCAGCCCCTAATGGACCAATGGGGTCGAGTGAGGTATCAAAGTGAAGCTTATGTGAAGGGGCATCTGATGGGCTGGGTGTGGGGTTGAACTATCGGCATTCTGCGCATGCGCGGTGGCCCAAGTGTATGAAAATAGCCGTGTTGGGATGTAGGGGAGCCCCTAATGCACCAATGGGGTCGAGTGAGGTATCTAAGTGAAGCATTCGTGAAGGGGCATCTGATGGGTTGGGTGTGCGGTAGGAATATCATTCTGCGCATGCGCAGATGCATGTCCAATCAGAAGCGAGTATTTCAAATCCGTCCGAGAGCTCTCGTCCAATCAGAAGCGAGTATTTTGACCCGGTGCATTATGGGACATATCCAAGATGGCGGCACGTATGTTCAAGATGGCGGCACATCCGGTGTCGAAAACTGGCCATTTTGACGGATGTGGTCACTCAGTGTCGAAAACTGGACCCTGTATGACGTCACTTCCGGGTTTTTCACTAAAAACTACCTCCAAACATAGAAGAGTTCCTAATGTTTCCTCTTAGACGTCCGTATGTTCAATCGCCGGTGTGTTTTGTGTTTTCCCGCCCCGCCCCAGCGCCCCGCAGCGCGAGCGCGCGCGCGAGTTCTCCGGAAGTGCGCGTCATCCCCGGCAGTGCGCGCGCGGACGCGGGTCAAAAGGTCAAAGGGTCACCTCCAGGTCAGACGGTCCAATGTCCAATGAGACAATGTTGCGAGGTGTGAGTGAGTGCAAGAATGTATTCATCCGCGGTGATGCAGTCATGTCTGGCGGTGATTCGGTCTCGGGAAAAAGCTTCCTTGCCCAATGCCTACGTACTTTACCGAAGATACACGGACTTTAACGAAAAGACACGGACGTACACGAAAAGACGCGAAGGTGAACGCCATTGTGGGAAACCTCCCACAGACAGGTCAGTACATGCATTTCTATGTTGTTCACGCATAATAAAAGGATTGATCTGTAATCTGTGTTGTTGTTGTTGTTGTTGCTCCCTTTTTTTGGACTAACCCATCAGAATAGTACGTATCACGGACTACACCCGTAGAGCTACATCTGGTCTATAAAACACGTCCCTCTGGATCCCACACCTTCATTTCTACAGAGCCATGGCGGAGACCCAGCCCCATGCGACTCGCATTTTACAGTATGCCACCGTGGTGAATTCATTCACGGGTTACCGAGCAGTGGTCCGGTCCATGTTTGCAGATGGCGACGACAACGAGGGACGACGCCAGATCCTGAACGAGTTCACAGAAGCGGTCCTCCACAGAGTGCACTCGATGGAGAGGCGTGCCATCACTCACCACTACTGGACTATGACGGCCATCCTTGATGCTCGGGCTATGGACCACGAGCGCTCACGCCGCAACCAGCACCGGCTGGTTGGCCTCATACTAGTCTGTGCCCTATTCACCCTGGCGCTGTGGTATTGACACTATAAATACCAGGGTCAGACAGTGTGTGTCATTCACCGTTCGACATTTGGACAAAGCATGTCATCCGTCCTACGAGCCATCCTCCCCCTTACACCTTACCAGGTGGGATTATACGTTTATGAAGATTATGTGACTCTGGTGGAAGATAGTGGCGGGGATTGGAGGGGGTCCCCTGAGACTTTATCGAATACGGTGACACTACAGCGTGATGGGTGGACTAAGTTTAAACGGGTGTTGAGCGGAGAGTTAGACGGACACCTGATCCACCTGGACAAGGCCAACTACGTATACCATACTGCGCTCTACCCACGGGTGGGACGCTACCAAGAGCCGGCTCGAAGTTTCCTCCTAACTCCCCCTCTGTGGTCAGCCTTGGAGAAAATAGGCCCTCTGGTGGACCAGTTATTTATACCCGACGATCGATCACCCCACCAATTGGCATGGGCTCATGCTATCGAACACGCACTAGATGAACCTAATGAAAAAAAGCGGATGGAGAAAATACTATATGTATAGAATGCGCAGAGGCTGGAATGACAGTGTCACCTCATGAAGCCACCCACACACACACATGACGGGCCAGAACGATGAAGAAGAAGAAAAAATCCGTGATGAAGCCGCGGGGCCAATGGCTGAACCCCATGAACAACTACATGAACCCGACGACGATGCCATTGATTACCCGGCTAGACTCAGTCAGCCCAATGACATGACCACCTGATCCTTTGATCTCACGGAGTTCTCCCTATAAATACGGGAGACAGTGAAATCTGGTACCATTCACGTACTGACCATGACGGAGCATATAGTACTGGCGTATTTCAGCTTGACCCCCGAGGTTTTCCTGCACGTGTATGCGGATAAGGTCGATATCATGGAGGAGGTGGTGGGAGACACAGACCCTACACAACCGTGCCCGGCTCACATTCGTCTGTCCCGGGAGGGCTGGACCAAATTCAAACGGGTGTTGTCTGGTGAACTGGACGGCGACCTCATGCACTTGTGTCACGATGTGTACATTCGACGCGGCCCTTTCTTTGCTCAATTGGCTCGGCTAGATGGAGGTACAGTGCATTTTACCCTTCACCCTGATCTATGATGCCGTGGAAGATGCCGTGGTGGATGTGGATGAAGTGCTTATCAAGCGGTCATCAGACGAGTTGGACTGGTCATTGACCATGGCCACTGTCGTCACAAGAATCGAAAGAAACTCCGGCCCTAAGATATACCCGTTATAAATAAACGATAGAGCCAGGGTCCATCATCATTTTATGCCATGAAGCGCTGGGAGAGAGGTGTTTGGACCTTATACTACAGTCCCGACAGTCCGGCAGCCTATAGTGCGTGTCGGCTCTCTATCGAGCGGCCAAACCCCAGGGGATACAACGTGCCCAAGTCCGAGATTGGTTAAGAAGACAAGACACCTATGCCTTACATCGATCTGTCCGTCGCCATTTTCTACGGAACCGGGTCATCGTGGGAGGAATAGATGCCCAGTGGCAAGCGGTTTGGTCGATATGAGCGCCTTTGCCAAACACAACGATGAGAATCGGTATATCTTGACGTGCATCGATATCCTATCCAAGTATGCGTGGGTGGTACCCATCGGACGAAAACGGGGGCAAATCTCATAGCGGCGTTCAAAGACATCTTCAAGACCGGGCGCAAACCTTTATATTTGCAAACCGACGAAGGCACGGAATTCTCAGCAGACCGTTCAGCCTTTCTCAAGAAACAGAAGGTGTTTTTCTTCCCATACAGTACCCCAACGAGACCAAGGCTTCCGTGGTGGAGAGGTTCATGCAGGACATTCAAAGGCCGCATGTATAAATATTTCACCTATAAGAATACAAGGCGGTACATCCGGTATTCTCCGAGCTGGTGAAGGGTTACAATCGAAACTATCATCGAGAAGTATAGAGAGAGCCCCCATTACCGTGACCCAACGCAATGAAGCCCAAGTCCGGCGTGTCTTGTACTGAGCCATCGCAGCGAACGACGAAGGAGGTGTACAAGTTCGGGGACCCTGTACGGATCAGTAAAGTCAAAGGTCAATTTGAGAAAAGTTACTTGCCCAACTGGGGCGATGAGCACTTCCTGATTAAACGGCGCCTACCCCGACAGCAGCGAGTCTATGAACTGGAAGATCTTCAAGGGGAACCGTTGCTAGGGACGTTTTACGAGACGGAATTACAGCCTGTCGTGAAAACAAAGCAAGACTACTACACGGTGGGGCACAATTTGAAAATGGAACGTCGACGTGGCAAGCTGTTTCATTTCGTCAAATGGCAAGACTGGCCCAGTTCCTTCAATTCCCTTGGGTCACAGCCAATCAGGTGAAACGACTATAAAGCCAGACACCACTACCGTCATCCTTCATTCCACGTCCGACCACAGTGCTATGGACCAACAGCAGCTGCCTCCGAAGACAGCGTCTCATAAAAGGCGCGCGCAAAGCGCAAGTGGTCTTTGGGGGTGCTATTGCTAACCCTGCTGAGTGTGTTGTACGGAGGTGTGTTTGACGTAGCCTATGTCAATTACGTTACTTAACCAACTGAGAACACCAGCCATCAGCGAAACGGGTCTACAGAGAGCACCAGTCGTATCGAGCCCAGTCACCACCACCACCACTTTTTTAATGATACGGCGACCACGTCGAGATCTACACCTACACCAAGTACACCTACTACGTCTCAAGACCCACCGGATTTCATCCCTCACAGTGAACCGACCACCCACGTTGTACCCACTCCCAGCACCATCTCTGAACGTGAACAGACAACGACGACCGACGTTGTACCCACCACCACTCCAGTTCACTCGTACGAAATTTACAAGAGCGTGTTACCACGACAACGGATACACCTCAAACCATGGACCCTCGGTGGCAGCATCCCTTCACTTGCGTCATCGCAGGACCGACGGGCTCCGGCAAAACGCACTTCGTCAGGAAGCTCCTTCAACACGCCGACAGCATGATCACCCCACCTATTGCTCGAGTCGTGTGGTGTTACGAGAATGGCAGGAAGTGTATGCAGCAATGCCCCACATCACGTTCGTGGAAGGCCTACCCAACCTTGCCGATTTGGAACCCGACACCTTGGTGGTTCTGGATGATCTCATGGCGGAGGCGGATGCGCGGGTCACCCAACTCTTTACCAAAGGCAGCCACCATCGACGGCTCAGCATCATCTACATTGTGCAGAATCTGTTCAGTAAAAACAAAGAACATCGGAATATCAGCTTAAATGCCCACTACCTGGTGGTCTTCAAAAACCCGAGAGATACCACTCAACTGCTGCACCTGGCGAGACAGATATATCCCGGCCGCACACCGTTTGCCTTTAAAGATGCCACAACCCCTCAGCACGGGTATATGCTCTTCGACCTCAAGCAAGCCACCCCCGACCACCTTCGACTACGGACCGGCATCTTTCCCCGAGAGACCCACCACGTGTACATGCAAAAATAATGTAAACACACCCACAGTGGCGCCTCCAGCTGGGGTTTGTGTGTTTGATGATGGGGAATAATAAAAAGAATGAATACCACAGCAGGGTTGACTTTGTCTGTGAGGTGGATAAAAAGGGCAGAGTTGTGGGTTCTAGCATTAGTTGTACAGGATGTCTGCGCGAGTACGGAAGCACGCTCCCACGCTCCGTGTATTGAAGACGGCCCCACCCGAGTTAGTCCGAACCATTGTACGCGGTGCGGACCCTGACCTTGTACGCTGTCTGTGCGAGATCGGGTACAACCTGTTAAAAGGCAACGTACCACTGACTCCGGCTCAGAAGACCAAGTTGGCCAAGCATAAGACAGGTCTCCGAACCCTAGTCCACAAGCGGGTCCCTCAAACACAAAAAAGAAAAAGGTGTTACAGAAAGGCGGCTTTCTCGGGGCCATCTTAGCACCGTTGGCCGCTTCCGTGTTGGGTCCAGTATTGGGTGGACTCTTCGGCCGACAATGAATCACACGAAAAAATGGTCCTCGTCGAACCTCGGTTGCTTCAAAACCTCCAATCGCCCTACCCTGTCCCACCTACGGTGAAGACCATAAACAACCTCGATGGAGAGATGCAACAGATCTTACAGAGACCGGGGTTAAGCGACAGTGAGAAAGTACAACGGTACAATGAGACGCTTCAACGGTACATGACGTTCATGGACCAATACAAAACCCTGTCTACCCCAGCAACAGCACCACCACACCACCACCACCACCACCACCACGTGACAGACCGCCGACCTCAGCACCGTTCCAACAGCCGGGTGGGGTAGCCCCCACAGCCCCACAGTGGGTGGAAGACGAAGTGCTGAAGAGTGTACCTGCATCGTTCAAGAAACAAGCTGGCCTGGTATTACAACGGTTGAAACAGAATCCTAACATGACTTGGAATGATAAAGGCGAACTACTGGTACAGAATCAGGTGGTCCCAGGCACCCACATGACGGATTTAGTGAATGACCTGATGCGTAAACGCAGGTCGCACACGGATCCTCGAGGATGGGAAGTCTTCGCTCAAGGCTTGAAAGACATGCATGTACCACAGAATTGGTGGGGGGCCCCCACCGCTGGGCCTTTATGCAGCAAACCCAGCAATCGCCGAGTCGTGCACCACGACTCACCACAACCTTCTTGGGAAGCCGACTGGGAACCGGAGTCACCCCCAAAACTCCACCACCATCACAACGGGCACCTTCTTTTCAGACCTTTAAAAAACCACCCTCGATCAGGACACCCCACATCTCCAGAGCCGTGACACGTAGCAAGTCAACGCGACGAACACGACGCCGGACACAACCGCCCAAGGCCTGGAAGACCTATTAAAAACAACAGCAGCAGCAGGACAGCTCAGTCGCCATGTTTTACCTGACCCTACCCAGTAACAGTTCGCTGGATGTGTTTCCTGACAACACCGTGGCCAAGTACGTCACCCAGATACCGCAACCGTTACATTTACCTGGCCGGTGGGAATGTGCCCTCGTGGATATCCAATACCCTTACTCGTGGTGCAACGTGCGAGCCAATGAAGTGTGGTACGAGGTGACCTACGAAGGCAAAAACACCGACTCACCCTGCCCGAAGGCCAATACGATACCCCCAAAGAGTTCATGGGTGGGCTGTCAAGACTGATGCATTATAAGGCGCTACGGGGGGTGACGAATACTTCAAGACCCATCAAAGCCTATCCCTTCAAGAATCACGTGGACTTCGATTACAACGCACACAACGGCAAGGCACAGCTTATCGTCTCCGGCAAGGCGAGTGTCGTACTGAGTGCTATCCTACAGCAAATGTTGGGTTTCGATCCAAAGACGTTCGCTGGTCCCACCGAACACCATGGCGAGATGCCGATGGATATGAAGTCGGGTATGTACGGACTCTACGTCTACTCGGACGTGGTGGACAACCACATCGTGGGCGATATCAACACACCTCTGTTACGGGTGGTCCCCATTAAAATAAGTATGGAGGTCAAGTCACCCACAGTTTCACCCACATGCTCTACTTGCCCGTACGACAAACTGACATCAACACGATCACGGTAGATATAAGAGATGACACGGGACGACCGGTGGCATTCGAACGAGGAAAAGTGGTGCTGACACTTCATTTTCGACAAGCACGTGCTCCCCACTTTGCATAATGAAAGTACCTTACGAGTGCGATGCACGCAGCTATGCCGACTATTATGCCCAACAGGCCGGGGTGGCTTTCCGGTATTTAGCGGTGCACGCATGCAACGAGGACATGGTCTGGGGAACATACTCGGCAGCATTGTGAAAACGTTCCTGCCCTTGGTGACGCGTGGGGTGAAAGCAATCGGCAAACAAGCGGTACGCAGTGGACTGCAAGTGGCTGGTGATGTCTTGGGGGGTACGGCACCCAAAGAATCCTTGAAACGGCGGGCCAAAGAAGCGGGAGGCGTCTTGGTGGCCAAAGCACAACGCACCGTAGGGAATAAAAGAGCTCCCCCACCGAGACCACGCACCAGTCGACGACCGACCCAGCGACGACGCACATCCAAGAAGACAAAGGATATCTTTTCTTAAAACATGTCCTTAATCCACGCCGAGTCCTGCCCCTCCACCAACAGTGAATTTGATTTGTGGACTGTGCCGCCCACACAAACCAGTGTCGAACAAGGATTATGGGTGGAGCATCTCCCGCTCTCCAGCATCAACGAAACCGGGCCCATCGAGTTCACCATCAGTAATGCGGATACGGCCTATGTGGATTTAACCCTTACCTACTTGTATGTGAAAGCCAAGGTGGTCAATGGAGCTGGCACCAGAATCGCTGACCAAGCAACGGTGGGCCCGACGAATCTCTGGCTGCACTCGATGTTTCAGCAGGTGGATATTTTTCTCAGCGACAAACTCACCAGTGACTCCACCAACACGTACCCCTATCGAGCCTACATCGAGACACTGTTGTCGCATGGCCGAGAGGCTAAAAAATCTCAGCTGACAACCGCTTTATTCTACAGGGACACACCCGAGCACATGGACACGGCGGACAATGGGGGATATAACAAACGGAAGGCTTTCACTGCGAACAGTGCCTCGGTGGATATGATGGGTCGACTGCATGCAGACGTGTTCATGCAAGACCGGTACCTCTTGAACAAGATCCCCATCAAAATCCGACTGATACGGGCGCCTCCGACCTTCGCCTTGATGGCCACTAACGTAGAGGGGCATGCAGCGGACTATAAGATTGTCATCCAAGAGGCAGTGCTGTATGTCCGAAAAGTGAAACCGAATCCAGCCGTTCAATTGGGACACATGAAAGCCTTGGAACCAAAACCAGCCCAGTACCCTATCCGACGTGTACAAACCAAAGTGTTCTCTGTGCCTGCTGGAAATATGGGCGCCAACAAAGAAAACCTGTTCCTGGGGGAACTACCCAAGCGATTGATCCTGGCCTGTGTGGAAAATACCAGTTTCAGTGGAGCCTACCCAGAGAATCCGTTTGACTTTAAACATTTCGGCATCAATTTTGTGGCCCTGCATGTGGATGGACAACAGGTGCCAGCTACGGCCTTAACACCGAACTTTGGGCGCGCGAATTTCATTCGAGCCTATCAGAGCCTGTTTACAGCCACCGGTCAAATCAACCAGGACGAAGGGAATTTCATCAGTCGGGAGGACTATGGGAACGGATACACGTTGTTCTGTTTCGATCTGACCCCCACCTTAGAGAACGACCATCAGCTGGCCCTGACCAAGCAAGGCAATTTACGGTTGGAAATCCACTTTGCACGAGCCCTGGCGACCACCGTCAATGTGATCTGCTACGCCGAGTTTGACAATATCATTCAAGTGGACAAGGCGCGCAACGTCCTGTGTGACTTCTCCACCTAACATGGATACAGACCAGATAACCACCGTGCTGGAGAATGACCCAGAGATACGTAGGGTCTTTCAAGGGGTGTTCGCCCGAGATGTGTTTCCATTAGACTGTATGTATCCTGCTGCTTACGTTCTCAACACGGACCCGATGGATCGACCCGGTGAACACTGGGTGGCCGTGTACTTGACAGAACAGCAGGGGGAATACTTTGACCCGTACGGTCTGCCACCCCTCCATCCCGATTTAACAGACTTTATGGATCAAGGCACAGAGACGTGGTGTTGGAACAGTCAAACGTTGCAAAGCCTGACCAGTGGCGTGTGCGGACAATATTGCTTGTTTTACCTGTACCATCGATGCCGGGGAAGACCCTTATCTACTATCGTACAGATGTTTGACGAGTACCCCCAGGCCGAGGACCGCGACGTACTCGTCTATGACTGGGCCGCCCATCATTTCAATGTACAAGCCCCGTTCTGGGCTTAAGTTAATGACAAGCCCCTTGTTCTGGGCTTAAGTTTACAAGCCCCTTGTTCTGGGCTTCAATGTACAAGCCCCTTGTTCTGGGCTTCAGTTAATTACAAGCCCCTTGTTCTGGGCTTCAGTTAATTACAAGCCCCTTGTTCTGGGCTTCAGTTTTCACGTGGTTGTTCTCACGTTGTTGTTGTTCACTGAATAAAAAAAAAAAAAAAAAATGAGACCTCACCAAAAAACCCTGTCTTGTGTGTTTTATTCCTAATGCATCAATGCCCAATCTGGAGATTCAGTCAAACTGAAATCAGTGGTGTAGGATGGGGCCAAAATGTAACCCATCAAGTTTAGAATGCAAGAGCACTATAGTAAAAAATAGAGAGCCAATGAAATCAGCCTACAGACCAGGTACGTGTCTTTGGTCTAGGTTTGGAGCGGGCATTTCATTGAGGTACGTGTATACGGTGAGTGAAGAGACTCGTCCAACACGTATAGATTATGTTGATGACTATAAGTTCTAGGTAACCCATCAAGGTTAGAATGCAAAAGCACTATAGTAAAAATAGAGAGCCAATGAAATCAGCCTACAGACCAAGTACGTGTCTTTGGTCTAGGTTTGGAGCGGGCATTTCATTGAGGTGCGTGTATACGGTGAGTGAAGAGACTCGTTCAACACGTATAGATTAAGTTTATGACTATAAGTTCTATGAACATAATGCATGAAAGTGGCTTTGAACACCGTATTAGCCAATCAGTGGCCTAGAATGGAGCCAAAGGTAACCCATCCATGTCCAGAAAAACATTATCCGGGTATACAAGAACCCAGATGTAGGCGCGGACGTCAGCGAAAGCACACCGTGAGTACCCCAATTCGATTGGCTGATTGTTCGACCGCTGATTGGTTCTTTTTCTCGACCGCTGATTGGCTCTTTTTCTCGACCGCTGATTGGTCCAAATGGAACTGCCCATCTTTCCCAGGTTCATCTAGAATCCCCCCCTTTTTTGTGCTCAAGCTCTGACTATAGCGATGCCGCAACATTGTCTCATTGGACATTGGACCGTCTGACCTGGAGGTGACCCTTTGACCTTTTGACCCGCGCCCGCGCGCGCACTGCCGGGGATGACGCGGGATGACGCGCGCGCGCGCGCGCTGCGGGGCGCTGGGGCGGGGCGGGCCGGGAAAACACCCCGGCGGTTGAACATTGGAACTCTTGTGGGTTTGGAGGATGAACATACGGACGTCTAAGGGAAAAAATTGGAACTCTTCTATGTTTGGAGGTAGTTTTTTAGTGAAAAACCCGGAAGTGACGTGACAACCCACGTGACCTGCGTATATACTCCTGTAAAATAGAGCCGATTTTATTTCTTTGGAAGGGGCAAGGTCAATAGGACTTGCGCTTTTTATACTACTAAACTGTGAAGTAGATTACATCTTACATAGGCTTTAAGGCCGTGATATGCATATGAAGTATTCTGGGGCATGGTCAGTACTTTCCAATTTTCCCTTCGTCTACTACTCACCGATTTTTTTATTTTTTTTATTATTTATTTATTTATTTATTTATTTATTTATTTCCTCGAGAGCTTTAAAATAAGACCTCACTCTACCCCATCGGGCCACTAGTGCTCCACCTAGACTCCAACATGTCCACCCTGTATGGATTTATACATACTAATATCCCAGTATATGAGTGTATATGGGTCTATATGGATCTATATACAAGCCTACGCGGTACTTTCAAATTTTTTTCCATCGTATTCTACATGATCAACCTCATAGCTCATAGTAAAAGCCATAAAAAAAACGACCACCCCTATACCCATACAGGCCAAATATAGCGGACATCATCTTCGCCTGGGAATTGGTCTAGTCCGAGTTGTCTCCCTTGCACCAAAGCGTATAGATGGCGCTGTGGTTTGAACGGCGTTATTATGCGGGCAAATTGACCTTGAGCAGCCATTTTGTTAGCGTTTTGTTACAATTTTCTTGCTGTTTTACCGCGCCCCGGGTAGGCATACGGAGGACGATTTCACTGATCATTGTGTTGTTTTCTGAGCTGGGGAACATTCTCTGTCGCAGTTTATAACGGAACTTTCTTTCTTTCGGTGTCCGCTGAGATCAATAATGTGACGAAACTCTGCATCATTCATCGCCTGCATGTATACCCGTCACACGTGGACTGTAATCGAGGGAGTGTGCTGTGTTGTGTTCGAGCGGACGCATAAATTTGTGTGATATCAGACAGGAAACGTGAAAATTGATATTCTTTCACAGATTTCGAAGTGTATACAGTTCTGGTGAGCTGAACGCAGCCTTTATGAGCAGCGATTGAACGATGATGTAGGCCACCGAACAGGTTTTGTGGAATCAACATTCTGTAACACTCCCCCTCCCCCCTTGACTGGAGGGATTTTATCGGACATCTGCAGTACGGAACGCTATTTGTTGCATACATTCGCTTATCGTGGCAGTCCGTATAATTTGTGAATTTTTGTGTTTGGTTTCGTGAGAGAGGACGACATTGGTTTTCATCAGTGCAAAACTCCCGCCACCCGACCCGCACCACACCTCGCGAGGCCAAATCCTCAGCGTGTGCGGCGAACGCAAGCCAACAGCTCAGCAGTTTTATCGGACAGGCCAATGAATCGCATGTTATTTTCACTCGATTCATACGCTCGACTCTTCAAAATGGACTTGAAGAAGACGTTATGCGGGAACTGAAATCAATTTCTTGAAACTGCTGACATCTCTCGTGTGCGCCGGGCTTAACACCAGGAAGAGCCAGGAAACATGTGTGTATGTGCCGTTGGCCGAAATCATTTCATCCACGTGGTATACTGAACACCGGATTTACCGATGGAAATATCTGTGAATTTCGAAAAAATATATATGGAAATGAGATTGGTGGTGATACCCATATTTTTTAGCATACGAATGCATCGTGATGAAGGCTTCATGGTGTGTTATACCCACCTAGGAAAAAAAACAGCCCCAGATCATCTGGACTAAACTCTTTTATCAGGTAAGCTAGACTTTAGTACTATACTTGCGTTGAAACCCATGCAGACAACCTATTCAAATTTCAATGCATTGGCAACATAGCGTCGCACGAAATATACGCGCCCCTGTTGACCAGGATTTTTTTATACTCCCACAACAACAGACAATTTGAAGACAATTTTCTAGCGGGGTGTTTTCTTGAACATAATTGCTGTAATATACTCTTCTTTTTTGTGGACGCTAAATATAGGGGAGAAAATGGCAACATTGTGACCAAACCATAACAGTTGACAGCTGTAAAAATAGATACCGTGGCATAAATTAGAGAGAGCATTTCAGTACACCTCAAAAAATGAAACCTGGACGGGTATCCTTCATCTCGAGGGGACGCAAGTTCGATTCTTGCTTTCATTATGTGAGTATGTGTTGGACATGTGATCTTTAAATTTTATTATCATCAATACACCTAAACGGTATAGTTCAACCCCACCCCCAGCCCAACCGATGCCCCTTCATGAATGCTTCACATTGATACCTCACTCGACCCCACTGGACCAGTAGTCAATCCCCTAGCTCCAGAAAGGCTATTTCCATACCCTTCGGCCACCGCGCATGCGCAGAATGCCGATACTTCAACCCCACACCCAGCCCATCAGATGCCCCTTCATGAATGCTTCACTTTGATACCTCACTCGACCCCATCGGTCCATTAGTGGCTCCCCTAGCTCCAAACCGGCTATTTCCATACCCTTCGGCCACCGCGCATGCGCAGAATGACCCTAATTCAACCCCACACCCAGTCCATCAGATGCTCCTTCACCTAAGCTTCAATTTGATACCTCACTCGACCCACTACCTCCAAAAAAAAAAAAATTTTTTTAGCTCCTTCAGGAGTGTATAATACACTCTAAATTTTTTTTATTTTTTTTGGAGGTAGTGGGTCGAGTGAGGTATCAAATTGAAGCTTAGGTGAAGGAGCATCTGATGGACTGGGTGTGGGGTTGAAAATTTTTTTTTACTATTAAAAAAAGGAAAAAAAAGAAAATCATACCCTTCGGCCACCGCGCATGCGCAGAATGCCGATATTTCAACCCCACACCCAGCCCATCAGATGCCCCTTCACGAATGCTTCACATCGATACCTCACTCGACCCCATTGGTCCATTAAGGGCTTCCCTAGCTCCAAAACGTCTATTTCCATACCCTTGGGCCTCCGCGCATGCGCAGAATGCCGATAGTTCAACCCCGCGCCCAGCCCATCAGATGCCCCTTCATATATGCTTCACTTTGATACCTCACTCGACCCCATCGGTCCACTAGGGGCTCCCCTAGTTCCAAAAAGGCTATTTTCATACCCTTCGGCCACCGCGCATGCGCAGAAGGCCGATATGTCAACCACTCACCCAGCCCATTAGATGCCCCTTCACGAATGCTTCACTTTGATACCTCATTCGACCCCATCGGTCCATTAGTGGCTCCCCTAGCTCCAAACCGGCTATTTCCATACCCTTGGGTCACCGCGCATGCGCAGAATGCCGATATTTCAACCCCACGCCCAGTCCATCAGATGCCCCTTCACGAATGCTTCACTTTGATACCTCATACGACTCCATTGGCCCATTAGGGACTCCCCTAGCTACAAAACCGCTATTTCCATACCCTTGGGCCACCGCGCATGCGCAGAATGCCGATATTTCAACCCCACACCCAGCCCATCAGATGCCCCTTCACGAATGCTTCACATCGATACCTCACTCGACCCCACTGGACCAGTAGTCAATCCCCTAGCTCCAAAAAGGCTATTTTCATACCTTTCGGCCACCGCGCATGCGCACAATGCCGATATTTCAATCCCACACCCAGCCCATTAGATGCCCCCTCACCTAAGCTTCACTTTGATACCTCACTCGACCCCATCGGACCATTTTATCTAGGGACCGAATCACCGCCAGACATGACTGCATCACCGCGGATGAATACATTCTTGCACTCACTCACACCATCCACACATTGCCGCCATCTTGTACCCAGCACCCACCACCCACACATTGCCGCCATCTTGTACCCAGCACCCACCACCCACACATTGCCGCCATCTTGTACCCAGCACCCACCACCCACACATTGCCGCCATCTTGTACCCAGCACCCACCACCCACACATAGGCCGCCATCTTGTACCCAGCACCCACCACCCACACATTAGGCCGCCATCTTGTACCCAGCACCCACCACCCACACATAGGCCGCCATCTTGTACCCAGCACCCACCACCCACACACACGCCGCCATCTTGTACCCAGCACCCACCACCCACACACAGGCCGCCATCTTGTACCCAGCACCCACCACCCACACATTAGGCCGCCATCTTGTACCCAGCACCCACCACCCACACACACACACGCATGCGCACACCGCCCCAATACCGCCCCAATTTTTTTCTGCGCATGCGCAGTGAGGCGCTGGGACATCAATTTAGCCTTTGTATACTACTGAGGTGTCATCGTGAAGCACTCGTGGGGGAGTGTCCAACTGGATGAGTGAGGGGTGGAATTGACGTCATTCTGCGCATGCGCAGTAGAAAAAGTTTATTGGAATGGACTTTTTGGGGTCGAGGTGGACCCATAATGGTCCGATTGGGTTGTATGAGGTGTCATCGTGAAGCATTCGTGGGGGGACCATTCGATTGGATGGGTGAGTCGTGGGAATATCGTCTATCTGCGCATGCACAGAAAGGGAATTGTGGCAAAAACGGCATTGAAAGTGCCGTTTTTGGATCGAGATGGACCATTATTGGTCCGATTGGATGAGTGAGTGTGTGAGTGAATATGATTTAACGTCGCTTTCAACTATATTTCAGTCATATATCACGACGTTGGGTCCTATTCCTTTTCACACCCGGGAACCACACGAGTGGGGTCCCTATTGCTTTTCACACCCGGGAACCCCACGGATGCCTCAGTTAGTCGCCTCTCACTACAAGCTCTCTATGGGAGCTGAGGTTTATTTTTCCATGACCTGCGATGTGCACAACGACATGCCAGGTGAGGCTCTCGTGGGGGAGCGTCCAACTGGATGGGTGTGAGGTGGGAATATCGTTTATCTGCGCATGCGCAGTAGAAAAGGGTACTTGAAGGGGCGTTCTGAGGTCGGGATGGACCGATAGTGGTCCGATTGGTCCGTATGAGGCCTTATTTTGAAGTTCTCTTGGCGTAGCGTCGGATTTTACTGCTGTCTAGTCCGGTTTCATCAGTATAGAAAGCAGACATTTTAAGGGCGCGTGGGGGTCTGTTGAGTGATTGAGGGACCATTCTTCGCGCTAATAGGCCGTGTGGGGTGTCAAATTGAAGCTCTCGCGGTATAGACCACGACTTGAGGGATGTCCATGTCATCTGTGACGCCAATGGTAACGTCAACAGTAGGAGTAGAAGGGGTGCGTGGGGGTGTGTTTGGTCCGAATGCGTCGTGTGATATGTCATCTTGTAGCCCTCGGGGTGTAGACCAACACTTAAGGGATGTCCACGTCATTTGCGACGTCATTGGTGACGTCATCAATAGGAGTAGTAGCCAGAGTGGGCATTTTGGGGGTGTGAAGGAAGGTGTTTGGGATAGAGATGGACCATCTGTGGTCCAAATGGACCGTGTGTGGTGTCATCTTGTAGCTCTCTGCATGTAGACGACGAATGGTGTTTGTTGGAAGTCGCATCGTGCTACGCATGTGCGATTGGGCAGTAGTAACGAAAGATGCCATTTTGGGCGTAGGAAATGACATGTTTGGAAAATCAAGGGACCCATCTTTGGTCCAAATGGACCGTTTGCGATATACTAGTGAAGCTTTCGTGGGGTAGAGTCAGACTGGCGTGTTTTTCATTGAAAGTCGCGCCAATCTGCGCATGGGCAGTTGGGGTGTAGCAAGTAAAGTGGTCATTCTGGAGGTGTGCAGGGGTATATTTGAGCGATTGAGGGACCACTCTTGGTCCGAATGCGTCGTGTGAGGTGTCAAAGTGAAACCCTCGGGGTGTCATCTTGTAGCTCTCTGCATGAAAACGACGAATGGTATGGTGTTTCTTGGAAGTCACATCGTGCTACGCATGCGCAGTTGGGCAGTAGTAACGGAGGATGTCATTTTGGGCGTGCGTGAGAGTGTGTTTGAGTGATTGAGAGACCACTATTGGTTCGATTGGGTCGTGGGAGGTGTCATAGTGAAGCACTCGTAGAGTAGACTGGGACTGGACGGGTGTGTCGTGGAAGTAAGGCTATGGTCCGCATTCGCAGACAGAGAATTGTGGGAAAAAGGCATTGGAAGGGGCGTTATGGGGTTGAGACGGACCAATATTCGTCTGAATGCGTCAGGGGAGGTATCTGTTTGAAGCACTCGTGGCTCCGACTGGAGGGGTTGGGTCGTGGAAATGACGTCATTCTGCACATGCGCAGCCGTGAAGTAGTAGAAAAAGGACAGTTTCGGAAGTGAGCAAGGGCACTATATCACATCTGGGGATATATATTTCATCTAAGTATTGCGGATAGCGGTTGTCGTGAATAACAAGTTTATTATCCCCAATGTTACGTCATACCCAGGCTGGGGGGGCCACCCTGGGTAAGTTTATTATGGTCACAGAAAAACGAATTGAAATATCAATCACCATGTTTTATTATTTAATGCACTATAACATTAGGTACAAGTGTTTCCAGATCTCAAGTCAACGATCAGCATGTACGGCATGTTATGGTATTCATCAGTGCCTATCAGGGGGTGACACGTGACATTGGTGACCCTCTCCATCATCCATTGGATGTTGGGGCGTTGGAGTTGCCCCCATTCCAAGTGGTCTGCTCGGGGTCGAAGAAATACGCTTGATCGATATCGTGAGGAATCCTTGGGATGAAGCTCACATTGTAGTTTCGTAGGAGGGCTGCCACTGGCTATAACACCATACAACGCCTGTCGGAGCTGGGGTTGTCACACCTTCCTCTAAGACACTTCATCACCCAGGACGTCTTTCCACATAACGTAGGGCCGCTCACCATCATCGTATATGGATGTTCTACTCCACTTGGTGGACCTATAGCGCGACTCGGTGGTGTCTCTTGCTTGTGTTTGCATTGAATGTGTCTGAGCATACTATCGCGCTGAGAGAAGGTCCTCAGACAGAAGGTACACGCACGCGACATGATTAGTCGACCAATACATATGAACTGATGAGGGACATGAGTTAATCCCTATATGTACAAACACCACCACCACCACCACCACCGGGCATTGGCGGGCGTCGCACACCCTCACACACATGGGGCACCCTGTACCCTATAGCCCGTAGGGCATAGTGTACACCAGGGTGCGGGTGCACCAGGCGTGTGTGTGTGTGTGTGTGTGATGCCCGTCAACGCCCGGTGGTGGTGGTGGTGTCTGTACATATAGGAATTAACACGTCCCTCATCAGTCCATATGTATTGGTCGACTAATCAACATGTCGTGTATGTGTACGTTCTGTCAGGAAACCTTCTCTCGTCGCGATAGTGTATGCTCAGAAACATTCAATGCAAACACAACCAAGAGACACCACCAAGTCTCGCTATAGGACCAACAAGTGGAGTAGAGCATCTCTATATGATGACGGTGAGCGGCCCTATGGCATGTGGAAAGACGTCCTGTGTGATGAATTTCTTAGAGGAAGGTGTGGCAACCCCAGCTCCGACATGCGTTGTATGGTGTTATAGCCAATGGCATCCCGCCTATGAAACTACAAGGTTACAGAATGTGAGCTTCGTCCCAGTATTCCTCACGATATCGACAAGCAGACCACTTGGAATGGGCACAAAACCAACGCCCCAACATCCAATGGATGTTGGAGAGGGTCACCAATGTTACGTTCTTCGTGGCTAGACTGATCGACCACCCCCTCAGATGAAATGATTCACCCCCGACAGGCACTGATGAATACCATAACATGCCGTATATATTCTATATGTCTACATGCTGATCGTTGACTTGAGCTCTGTAAACACTTGTACCTAATGTTACGGTGCGTTAAATAATAAAACATGGTGTTTGATACATGTACTTCAACTTGTTTTTCTGTGACCATAATAAACATACCCAGGGCGGCTCCTCCAGCCTGGGTATGATGTCACATTAGGGATAATAATCTATATGAACATTGCTGAACTTGTTATTCACGACAACCGCTATCCACTATACTTGGATGAAATATATACCCCCAGATGAGATATAGTGCCCTTGCGCACCTCCAAAACTGTCTATTTTCTACTACTTCAAGACTGCGCATGTGCAGAATGACGTCATTTCCACGACCCAACCCCTCCAGTCGGAGCAACGAGTGCTTCAAACTGATACCTCCCCCGACCCATTCAGACCAATATTGGTCCATCTCGACCCCATAACGTCCCTTCCAATGCCCCTTTCCACAATTCTCTCTCTACGAATGTGGATCATAGCCTGACGTCCACGACACACCCATCCAGTCGGAGTAGTCGGAGTCTACTCTACGAGTGCTTCACTATGACACCTCAGATGACCCAATCGGACCAATAGCGGTCCCTCAATCACTCAATCACACTCCCACGCACATCCAAAATGATATCTTCTGTTACTAATGCCCAACTGCGCATGTGTAGCACGATGCGACTTCCAACAACACCACACCATTCGTCGTCTACATGCAGAGAGCACCAAGAGGACACCCCACACAGTCCAGTGGACCACTTATGGGCCATCTCTACCCCAAACACCTTCCTTCACACTCCCAAAAGGCCCACTTTGGCTACTACTCCTAAAGATGACGTGGACATCCCTCAAGTCCCGATCTACATGTACACCATGAGGGTTTCACTTTGACACCTCACACGACACATTCGGACCAAGAATGGTCTCTCAAATATACCCTGCACACCTCCAGAATGACCACTTTACTTACTACACCCGAACTGCCCATGCGCAGATTGGCGCAACTTCCAATAAAAAACACGCCACTCTGACTCTACCCCACGAAAGCTTCACTAGGATACCGCAAACGGTCCATTTGGACCAAAGATGGATCCCTTGATTGCCCAAACATGTCATTTCCCACGCCCTAAATGACATCTTTCGTTACTATTGCCCAACTGCGCATGCGTAGCACGATGCGGCTTCGAACAAACACCATACCATTCGTCGTCTACATGCAGAGAGCTACAAGATGACACCCCACACGGTCCATTTGGACCACGGATGGGCCACCCCTACCCCAAACACCTGCCTTCACACCCCCAAAATGCCCACTTTGGCTAGTACTGATGTCACCAATGACGTCACAGATGTCACCAATGACGTCACCGATGACCTACACCCCGAGGGTTTCACTTTGACACCTCACACGACGCATTCGAACCACGAATGGTCCCTCAAACACACTCCTATGCACCCCTAAAACACCTGCTTTCGCTATTACTCCAACAGATGACATCCCAGATGACGTGCACATTCCTCAAGTCGTGGTCTACACCCCAAGGATTACAAGATGAAACCTCACACGACGCATTCGGACCATGGATGGTCCCTCAAATACACCCCCACCCCTAAAATACCCGCTTTCACTATTACTCTTACTGTGGTGACGTCACAGATGACATAGACATCCCTCAAGTCGTGGTCCCGAAAGCTTCAATTTGACTTACAAGCGTCTAGTCCGTCATTCATAATCCAGCCGTCGTCCATTAGAGAATATCCGCGTCCATAATCCAAAGACCTATTCCATTTTCCATATAACAGTATTAGCACCAAATTCAAAAAGACAATCATAGTATACATAAACATAGGCTTGTTTCCTGCAAGAGAGAAGCGGTCAACAGTTTTCAATGATGCCGGCAAGACATCATGATGTTCCAAAAATATCAAATCCGTATCGCTGATCAGTATTCTTAATCCATAATATTCGTTATAGAGTCGTCATCTAAAAAATGATGTATCTCAGTCACGCTTTGATTGTGACTGTTCATATGAGTACCATGAGGATCTTGAAGTACATGGGTTCATACGGCCCCTAGCCCCGGGTTAAGCGGAATTAGACACAAGTTACGAAACGTAGCGCCATAGATCTTGCACGCTACGTTCGTATTTTGCTATCAGCATGCGATATGTATCGCCAAATTTGAGAAACTTTGAGTGTAGGCGCTTGGTGGAATAGCCCTGTTTTTTAAGTTTCTGCACCAATGTTTTGTGACGCTGATTAAAATCGTCACATTTAACACAGGATCTAGCAAATGCTACTAAGCGAGATATGTATACGCCATATGCAGGTCCCACTGGAATATTACTGTCCAGAAAGGGATAGTTTACGATGTCGAAATTGTAATCATCTCTTTTGTCATAAAGTCGACGAGAGAGAATGCCCGCTTCATTTTTATAGAGATATAGATCTAAATATGATGTGCCTGTAGAGCTATCTGTAGTTTCCTTCAAATCCAGTGAAGGTGGCTATATATCATTCACTGCGTCATTTATGTAGCGATTATCCACAGCGAGAAGATCGTCTATATAGCGTTTGGTGAATGAGAAAGAACGGGCTTTGAATGGATCGATTTTTGAAAGCGCCTGCATATAGTCATATTCATAAGAGAACAGATACAGGTCAGCCAACAGGGGTGCACAATTAGTACCCATTGGAATACCTATATGCTGCTGATATATTGTGTTGCCAAATTTCACATAGATATTTTTAATGAGAAATTCAAGACATCTAGACACCAGTCCAATCCGAAGCTACCCCAAGGGAACTTCAAAATAACGCATCATGCGAACCAAATCTGACCATTATAGGTCCATTTCGACCCCAAAGCGCCCCTTCAAATAACCTTTTTCTACTGCGCATGTGCAGCTCCCCCACGAGAGCATCACATTGATACCTCACATGACCCAATCGGACCAATAGTGGTCCATCTCGACCCTAAAACGGCCCTTCCAATGCCCTTTTCCCACAATTTCGTGTCTGCGCATGCGCAGATAGACGATATTCCAACGACTCACCCATCCAGTCGGATGATCCCCGACGAATGCTTCACGAGGGCATCTCATACGACCCGATCGGCCCACTATGGGTTCACCTAGACCCCAAAACATCCATTCCAATACCATTTTTCCACTGCGCATGCGCAGAATGACGTCAGTTCCACCCCTCACCCATCCAGTTGGATTCTCATCCATCAGTGATTCACGATGACACCTCACTCGACTCAATCGGCCCACTATGGGTCCACCTAGACCCCCAAAACGGCCACCCCGATCTGCCTGCCCAGTGCGCATGCGCACAGTAACTTTTCAACAAAATTTCAATGCATGGCCTCGAGATTCCTCCTATCGTGTTCTATGTGGCGAGACGAGAAAAACAAGGGGCCACAGCCAATACCGCAAATGTCCATGCGTGAGTTTCACATTAGGTAAAGCAATACATACCACAACTGTCCATGCGTGGGTTCCCGATTGGGCCTGCACCCTAGCCGTATAGTGATCTGCCCTCTGGTTATTAGAATATTTTCAACCTTGGCTTGTAACCTGCTCCAAGTGAAAATTAAACATTTATAAACAATGTTGGTATTTATTATCAAATCAAACCTGCTATTGTTATGCCATTATCTTCTTATGGAGATCCTATTGCAGACTAAAAGTTCTCACCCTCTGGAGCCTCAGCTATAGGTTACTCTGCTCATGCGCCCGTGACGCACTTCCCACTTTCTTTTTCTTCTGCTGAAGCCTGTAAGCGTGATGTGTCCAAGGCCGAAAAGAGTGCGGGAGGCTGGGTCGGGCAGTCAAAATAATAGCAGGTTTGATTTGATAATAAATACCAACATTGTTTATTGCTCAAATCTACACCTGCTATTGTTATGCCCCATACCAACAGTAAGGTGGAGGGTCTCGGCTTTGTTGAAGTGTGGCAGTAACCGCTGAGATGATCAGAGATATATGATACCATAAATTGAACCCGTTAGTATCCCTGGGCGTAGAGCACTGTAGGGGCTGAGAGGCAATTTCTAGTAAGACGGTAAGAAGGGGCGAAACCGGGACTTCTGCACTCGAATACTAGTGTACCAACTGACCATAGTTGTGTGGTACGCTAATTGAACCCGTCAGTATCCTTGGGCGTAAAGCACTGTAGGGACTAAGAGGCAATTACTAGTAAGACGGTAAGAAGGATATAAGGACCAGAACTTCTGCACCCGGATACTAGAGTACCAACAGATATGCTCCAATCGCCAATTTCTTTCCTATGAAATTCTTGAATGTCCGACACTAATGTAACTAAACGGAATGTATACTCACCTAGTGTCGGGATCTTGACAGCTGGCTGGCTTGTATTGGCGATCACCGATGTGCCGTGACTCGTAACCATCTTGCAGACTGGTCGGTCGGCCTGAGATCGGTGCTGCCCCCCCCCCCCTCTTTCTTGAAGACTAGGCGACTACATGCTGGGCGGCAACGAGTGGCCCTAGGATGGTCAGACTGTCTGTTTGTACTGACAGGTCTCTCAGATAGAAATCTGTAAACGTGGAATTGGCACTCCAAGCACAGGATTGGACAATGTCATCCAGCGATATGTTCTTCCATAAAGGCCATGATGTGGCGATGGCTCGTATTTCATGGGAAGATGCAGAGGCCAGCAGTTGGGGGGGGGGGGCATCGAGGGCTAGTTCGTTGGCGATGAACTCTGGAACAGGGCGGAAGGATATGCGTGACCAATCTGCCGTCCAAGTCATCGATTTCCTTTCCAAGGCATGAAGCTCGGATACTCTAGACGCCAGGGCGAAGGCCGCTAGGAAGGCAGTCTTGTAGGAAACAGCTTTAATAGAGGCTGACTGTAATGGTTCAAAGGGTGGGCGAAGCAATGCGCTGAGAACCACACCAATGTCCCACTTCGGTAATAGTGACGGAAACGGCGGGACTGTAAGGCACAGGAATGTATAAGAGCAGAGATGTTGGGATCCAGGCTAATGTCAATGCCCGCAGATAACCGTGGAACCCGGGTCAAGGCCGATCGGTACCCTTCAATAGTGCTGCTTTCAAACTTCTTATCTCGGTGCAGGTGAAGCAGAAAGTCCACAACTATAGGAAGAGAGGCAGTGTCGGGATCGGAGCATCGACGTCGTCACCACGAGACGAAATATCTCCACTTAGACTGGTAGAACTGTGATGTGGAAGATCGGTTGGATGAAACCATCGTTTCTGCAACATCTGCTGAAAATCCTTGGTCTGTGAGGGTATTCTGGATAATCTGCAGACGTGTAGGTTGAGCCACTGAGGGTTGTGATGGAGTATCCCGCAGGGTTGGCTTAACAGGTTGGCCCACACTGTTGCGATGAGAATTCACCAGTAGATGACTCCAATGCTGGACTGCACAGGTGACAGCTTTCATTTCCAAGAGATTGATATGAAGTTTAACATCCGATGTCGACCATCTGCCGGACATCTCTAGGTCGTCTAGATGGGCTCCCCAACCTGTCTCGGACGCATCGGTGTAGAGATGGTATAGAGGAACTGGTTGTACAAAAGGTACTCCCCACATGACATTGTAACGGGACTGCCACCACACCAGAAGTGGATGTAGAGACGTCAATACCGGAACTAGTGGTTTGAGGAATGACATCTGAAGATACCGCTGCAGGTGGTATTACAGAGGTCGAACTTGGAGACAACCATAGTGAGTGAGGTCTTGAGTGGATGTGAGTAGACCTAAAAGACTCTGCCAAAGCTTGAGGGGCGGTGAAGGTGAAAGCAAAAAGACTCGAACCATCGTCTGAATGTTGGTCCACCGGTCTTCCGGGGGTCGTATCAACTGTTGGAGTGTGTCGAAGACTGCCCCGATGAAGCGACGACATTGTGCCGGTTCCAACTCTGACTTCTTAGGATGTGGGATGAAGCCGAGATGTTGAAGGACGAGTAAAACGAATCGGACCTGAGCGTTGAGTAGAGACTTGTCCATGGCCCAGATGAAGATGTCATCTATGTAAACCTCTATGTGAATACCCCGTAGATGCAGGAACGCCATGACTGGTGCTGTGATGCGGGTGAAAAGCCATGGGGCGATGTTGACTCCAAACGGGAGCACCTGCCACTCGAAACGTCGACCGGCAATGGTAACCCTTACCGTCCAGAAGTGTCTTTGAAGTAACTTTGAAGTAACTTTAAAGTGTGGCCATATTTTAACCTTGAAGTGCAACGCTCAGAGTCAGAAGTGTGCTTGCAGTGTGGGTATTGTTTTGTGGCAATACCATATAAGGGCATTGAAGTCACAATGAAGTCACTTGGAAGTACTTTTGAAGTGTGCCTCAAATATGTTAATAAGGTACTGCAAAGGCACTTCATCCAACCTTCCACAGAAGGGTAACCTTCAAAGGCACTTCTGAAGTGCTCTTGAAGTACCTAATTAGAATATATGAGGCACTTCAATGTCCTTATATGGCAAGGCACTTCATCCACACTTCTACAGAAGGATACCTTTCATATGCACTTTTGAAGTGCTCTTGAAGTACCTTATTAGTATGATAGCAAATTCGTGTAATGAAAGGTATATATAGCCACAAGATATTTACTTTACCGGAAAAGAAGACACAAATATATATTTGAGCACAGAACGTTTTATTTAGAGAAAGCACGGGGAGTGAGACAAAACAGTACATCATAAAATATTTACAATAAACCTGGTGGTTCTTAACAAGAAACGTGTAATTTATATAACCGCTAGCACAAATCCTTGAGACAACATACAGCACAGTACTATGTATGTATTTACATGCAGTCTTTGGTATGAGAAGTTATTATTATTCAAGGGTGACAGTCTTCTTATCCAACTTGAACTTGAAGCAGCAGATCTTTCGAAGGATAGTTTGCTTTAGTTGCCCCGAGGCAACCAACCTTTGCTGAAACCCACCAGTCTGAATTGTGGACTTCTTGACCTGTTGCGAGAAATACATGCATATAATTAAAACCTGATCAGTTGTAAATATGGTTCCGTATGACATGCAATCCAGTTCTTCTTTTTTTTAATACACTCAGGATGATTGAATAGGTTGACTACCATAAAGGGTAAAGAATGAAACACATCCGTACGATTTACAAAAGATTGATAAAGAGGTCTATTATCCTTTATTTAGTACTCCATGATATACAACAAGGGAGATAAACAGTTTGTGTGACGTTCTAACCAATATACACTATGAAGATATCAACCACACATCAACCATACCTAGGTGTGCAAATTAAAGTCCCTGTCAGTCGAGTGGCTGCTTGAAGTGAGCCGAGTTCCTGGTAGCAGCTGTATTCTGGAATATTGAAGTACATGTATATACAATGTAAGAAGCCATTAGAATTGAAGTGAAACAATCATGTGAATTTTTATAATTTTTCTTTGTTCATTTCTGGTTCAACTAAATCTCCATACAGGTTTTCAAATAACAAATAAATGCTTATTAACCATAAATTGTATTCTTTGAAATGAAATGTTCTCATTTCTCAAGATATGGGTAGGAATGTACAATTGAAGTATGTGAAGATCCTTAGCTTTGGCATATGAAATATGTAATCAATAGACAAGGAAAATATAGCCTGTTATAATGGTTGAAAGTCTAATCATCGCCTGATTATACTTTTTCTGATTACAGCTAAAAATAAGTTATGCTAACATTTTATTATCAATATATTTTAAAATATATTTCTTTACCATTTTGTCAACAATTTAGTATGGAAATATGCTCTAATCTTGTGGAAGGAACAAAAATCAATAAATTTTATAAATCAATAAACAGTTCAAAACAAGATAATTTATTCAGAGCTATCATCCCCCCAGCCAGTTAAATCCTCCTGTTTTGACATGAACAGGAAGTATACAAGCAGTTTTGTGATAAAAATATCTCACCCTCAGGGGATTACCTCCAGGGGTGCATGCCAATCTTCATATGAGGTCCCCAAGCCTGGGGTTTCCAAGCTGACAATTCACACACTCATAACAATACACTGCCTTGATGAACCTGGGTAGATCTGAAAGTGATGTTGAGACACAGATATGGATATTTCTTTGTGAAAGCCATGCTATATGACCCATTAAATTTGACTGCAATTATAAGGTGAAGTACATTTCAGCTCAGTTCTTTGCTTATTAAGTTATGAAAAAAAGAAGAATTATAGTTATATTTATACTTTACTTACCATATCACTAGCTGCACTCATCACCATCTGCAATACAGTTTTTCAAACCTCCATACTTCTAGCTTAAACCTGAACAAATCCACCTGACTTTTGCACTTAGGTCAGCCATTTTGGTTGTTGTTGATGGTGGCGCCCCTGGTGGTCAATTAAATTTTCAAGGGCAGATAACTCCACCCATTTTGATGAGACATTTAAGGGGAAAGACTATCAGAAACAGAAATTATATATATATTATATTTAAACAATTGATAATAATGAAGAGGATAATATAAAGTATTCTTTAATGGACATTTTTTGTTGCTGACATTATGTTAGAACTGATTCTTTTAAAAATATTTTCCCATTTTGTCCAATGGGAACTTATACACGTCAGGAGGCTATAGTTGTGATTGTGAATTGTCGAACTTTATCTATACACCATGCAAGCATATTGTGACTGGTGACCTTGATGTGGTGAGTGATAATGATCTGAAATTACTCCTGATCAAAGGACCTAAATATAGAGAGCCAAGAAGAATAAATCTGAAGGCGGACCAGAAGATAGTCCTGTCTGCATTAGAACAGTACGTTATTGATTGGTCTAAGCGAGAAAAAGTTGAACCTACAGTACTCGCTGATTGGCTGGACCTCACCAAGAGCAAGGTCGTTGAAACAATCCGCCATATTGACAGAAGTTCTCTTCCCCTAGCAAAACAAGTACTGAGAAACCTCAATTCGCAAGAAGTTCTAGCAAATCTCCAGAGTAAATTCGTCATAGTCCCAGCAGACAAAGCTCCGAATAATATAATATTCATATGTAAATATTACTATTACCAGGTGCTGGTTAAAGAATTGAGTGTAGACATATCTTCATCAAATACGTCTACTTACTCCCAAACTGCATTTACTCTGGAAGATTTATTTAACAATCACAAAAAGTTTCTCAAGGAAAGAGGTATTTGTCTTCCAACCAATCATAGCGACATACCAAAAATATACTGGACTCCCAAAATGCATAAATCACCATACAAAGCTAGATTCATAGCTGGTTCTAGAAGCTGCACCACCAAGCTTCTTTCAACCCTATTGACGAGGGCCCTTCAGGAGGTAAAAGCATTTTGGGAAAGGTATTGCGCCACTATTTTCAAGAACGCTGGCGTTGAATGTATGTGGATATTGAAAAACTCAAAATGTCTTACGGAAGAACTTGATGCTAAAGGTCACATACCGTACAGACATGTATCCACATGGGATTTCTCGTCTCTCTATACTACAATCCCTCATCAGGACCTTATTGACCGTATAAGTTCATTAATAGTATCTGTGTTCATGAAAACTGATCGTAGATATATTAATGTCGGAAGCCATAAAACATTCTTTAGCTCGACTACATACAAGAGATACCATTCATGGGATGTTTCTTTGTTTATAGAGTTGCTTGAATTTCTCATTAAAAATATCTATGTGAAATTTGGCAACACAATATATCAGCAGCATATAGGTATTCCAATGGGTACTAATTGTGCACCCCTGTTGGCTGACCTGTATCTGTTCTCTTATGAATATGACTATATGCAGGCGCTTTCAAAAACCGATCCATTCAAATCCCGTTCCTTCTCATTCACCAAACGCTATATAGACGATCTTCTCGCTGTGGATAATCGCTATATAAATGACGCAGTGAAGGATATATATCCACCTTCACTGGATTTGAAGGAAACTACAGATAGCCCTACAGGCACATCATATTTAGATCTCTATCTCTATAAAAATGAAGCGGGCATTCTCTCTCGTCGACTTTATGACAAAAGAGATGATTACAATTTTGACATCGTAAACTATCCCTTTTTGGATAGTAATATTCCAGTGGGACCTGCATATGGCGTATACATATCTCGCTTAGTAGCATTTGCTAGATCCTGTGTTAAATGTGATGATTTTAATCAACGTCACAAAACACTGTTGCAGAAACTTATAAAACAGGGCTATTCCACCAAGCGCCTCCACTCAAAGTTTCTCAAATTTGGCGATACATATCGCATGCTGATAGCAAAATACGAACGTAGCGTGCAAGATCTATGGCGCTACGTTTCGTAACATGTGTCTAATTCCGCTTAACCCGGGGCTAGGGGCCGTATGAGCCCATGTACTTCAAGATCCTCATGGTACTCATATGAACAGTCACAATCAAAGCGTGACTGAGGTACATCATTTTTAGATGACGACTCTATAACGAATATTATGGATTAAGAATACTGATCAGCGATACGGATTTGATATTTTGGAACATCATGATGTCTTGCCGGCATCATTGAAAATTGTTGACCGCTTCTCTCTTGCAGGAAACAAGCCTATGTTTATGTATACTTTTGTCTTTTTGAATTTGGTGCTAATACTGTTATATGGAAATGGAATAGGTCTTTGGATTATGGACGCGGATATTCTCTAATGGACGACGGCTGGATTATGAATGACGGACTAGACGCTTGTAATTATTATAAAATCTGAATTCAACAAGATGTAATCATCTAGGATACTATTTTGATAACACTAATATGTGAGAGACTGATATTATTAATATATTTATTTTATTCAAATGGGAACCCATGGTACAGATCACTGTTAAAGATCCAAAAAAGTGTTCACAGTTCCGAGTAATATGTCAGTAACCACATGTGAATATTTTACACAGTTGCAGCTATTTTGAACTGTGAAGTACATGCAAATCTGATGTTTAGTGGTTTCATGGAAATGAGATTTGATGTCACTGAGTGAAGTCAAATCAGCCAACTTTAAGCTGGGATATTCCCAGAGCTAATTAAGATCATTGGAACTTGTATACATGTAGTTCTATAACTACAACAATGTTATGTAATGTTATAATGTTATGTTACTTTAAAAGTTTGTTAGAAAATTCTAATAATCTAGAAATCCTATTGGATTGAATCTTATAGGGCTTTTCAGAATCTTATAGGATGTTTTAGAATCTCATAGGATTTTTTCCAGAATCTGAGGATTTTTCAGAATCGTAGAGGATTTTTCAGAATCTTTTAGGATCCTATAAGATATTTTTTTCAAGGGGAAGTCCCCCAAGCTATGCTATAAAACTGACAAAGTCCAAGAAGTGTCTTTGAGGAGTACCTTAGATTATGCCGAACCATAACCAAGTCTCAGAAGTGTCTCTGAAGTCCCTCATTTTTTGCTATGAAATTGACAAAGCCCATGAAGTGTCTTTGAGGAGTCCCTTGGCTACTGCCTTTTTCTAATGAAGTACCTATGAAGTGTGCCAGTATTTATCTCTGTTGTTGAAGTGCCCTTCAGTGTACTCTTCAGAGGCACTTCACATGAAGTGTGACACTTTTGGACAGTAAGGGAAAGCGTAGGTATCGACGGTGTCGAGGATGAATGGGTATATGCAGATAAGCGTCTTGTAGATCGATGGAGGCCAGCCAATCCCTGTGATGTAGACGGGCCCGGATCGATGAAACCGACGTCACCTTGAAATGTGGAGGTGGTGACAGGTACAGCTTGTTGAGACATCTCAGGTTGATTACCATACGCATCTGGTCGGAATCCTTCTTCGGAACCAGGAAAACGTGGCTGTAGAAACCGACTGTGTCCTCGGCCTGAGGTAGCTCTCTGACCGCACCTTTTGTAATGAGAGTGGTGACGGATGAGAGAAGTGTCTGAACGTGTCCTGAAGGAACTGGTATCAGTGATGGACGAGGACGAGATATGAGCTCGGGATGGTCCTGGAAGGCGAAGCGAAATCCCTCTCTTATGGTCTTTAGAATCCAAACATCGTCTGTAATGAGCTGCCAATTTTCCCAGAAATGCTGCAGACGACCTCCGACGATAGGATGAGTGAAATGATGGAAGGCGGGCAGACGAAAGGAATGTGTACTGTCACTTGTTGGAGGCATCTCTACCTCTACCTCTGGCGCCTCTGCGACGTCGTCCACGGACAGTTGAAGACTTGGCCAAGGGACGAAAATGATCAGAAGTAGTCTCCCGTAAGGTCATCTTCTGAGCTGAACCTCGATTCCTCTGGTTAGATGCGGACGAGGCATGCAAAAGCTGTGCGACGACAAGCAGCGGCCAGAAGTCTAAGACGTTCTCTCCCCCCGAATACCAGGCATGATGGATTGAATTGCGTTGTTAAACAGAAACTTGGAATTCAACGGCTGGTGGATCAAGGTGTTTTGGGCAGAAACCGGAACCTGTGTTTTGGTGTTACGTAAGCTGAGATTGAAGAAGGGAAGCATATGCGAAAGCGGAAGCCTCGATCACATGACAATTTGACCTGTTCAGCGTATAAAAAACATCTCCGTAGGTAGGCTTGATGATCGGGAGACAGGAGAACGGGCTAGGCTTTGGTGTAAGACCTTCCATTGAAAAGGTAATATCCTGGACAAAAGACTGACAATACAACTTGCAGCAGATCCTTTGTCAATTATATTTCGTGAGTCTTACACCGAATCGTTGCCGGAGAAGGTCACCCTCAGGCTGACGAATAGAAGGATATCAAACACCAGTCATGGTTTAGATGTAAATTATCTTACAGGTACGGTGAGCAAATTTCTGAAATAAGGCCTTTTTTACAACTTGGCTCAGACTACAACACCTCAAAGCTTTCCCACGAGTTTCCATACAATATTAACCAAGATCCAGCCCGGACAAGTCCCATTCACAGAGATTTCAGGAACGAAGGGCCATAACTCTTGAAAATATAACCAAAACTCGGAAATAAAACTCTACGCTGCACAACTACGAGGCACTGGCCACATTTCATGCAAGTTTCAATCCTGTTCATCAAATATTAACCGAGATATTGCGCGGACAAGAAATTCGGACGGACAGACGGACGCAATTAGAGGGGAGCATAATGACGTCACTTTCAAGGGGAGGTAACTCTACCACCCTATCCTCAAGACCAATCATACAGCACCAGTATCCCCGAGTTCAGGTATTCAGAGCAGACATACACTCCAGGGTAGACTAGTCACCTCCTATGGGTTAGTGTATATGGATGCAGGAATGTCTCAAGGACGCCCTACATACGGCTGATGATTTCAGTCACGTGGACATCCCTGAAGTCATAGCTAGCCTACTCCACGTGCCCTACATATAGGGCTATGCCTATAACCTTGGACCCGGAAGTGACCTTTGACCCAGATTTAACCTCCACATGACCTTTGCCGCGGATGCGACGTCACTCCCTACGGATTTCCCCCACCCCCGCAGAAATATTAAGAGATTTAAGCTTTCTATACTACTAAAACGTCGATTACCTACAATTTTATGTTTATGATTTGAATATTTCTCTGAACTCCAAAACAAAGTAGGTTGGAAATAGCTGAAACACGTTTAGGAGCTCAAACATGTTAAACACTGGGCTGGGTGGTGCTTAGTTGGTTCGTCGTGATGTAGCTGAAATATTGTTGAAAGCGACGTTAAATTCTATTCACTCACTCACTCCTTAAACACCGACACTCACTCCTTAAACACCGACATAAAGAAGCATAAACAGGTTTTCAAGCTGTACCTTGTGTATTCCTTCAGAAAAGTGATCAGATGGTAATGTATTAAGGATATGTGAGGAGGGCATATGAAAAACTTTGAAGGGAAAGAAGTCAACTTATTTCCGATCCAAAACTTCCAGATCGTAATTTTCTTGAGGTTTACATACTGAAATATCAGCCTCGAAGAAATTAGTGTAACCTCGCTATAATGCTGTTATTGGGGGACCAAATTTGAACCACCTTATTGATTTTTAGCCTTATAAAAAGGTTGAAATAATATGCATTTGTTACTTTGCGGGAAAACAGCAACCACCTTATATCAGCATCAGCGCTATATTGAGGCACCTTATTATGGTGCCACAATGTCGGGACTGCGGCAACATGAAAAGACACCCCACCAGCGCGGCAATTGATTTGGCTGAGCCAACCAAACATTCTCTTTCATTAATGTTCCCTTCAAAGCACTATGAAGCGTTCTCAGGATAGGTTGATGCTCGAGTTACTGCCTGTTAGATCCTACAAGCAACATATCCATATAGGGGAGAAATAGGATTTAATTTTAATTAGATTGTCTGAGCATGTAATTGTCACTGAAAGGTATCTTGGTGAACTGTTTGTGAAATCCTCTGTAAAAGAATGGGTTTTGTTCCATTAGTCTTGATAAATTGTACATGTAGTTGCTTCACTTTAAGAACTAGAGGAGACAACTCTATGTATTCTCAAAACTGTTTCATCCAGGGGAGACAACACTAAAGATTTGATAAGAGTCGACATTGCTCACAATACATTAAAATAGATGAATTTGAATGAAAAAACTAATAGACAGAGAGCCATTTGCCAATTATATCTTATTTAAAAATTTGGAATAAATTGAATCAATACGCTTCATATTACCATGGTTGCAGGAAACAAGACACACACAGACAGACAGACAAGATTCTTTTTCAACCAAACAGGGTTTGCCAGGGGATAATTATCATGGATAAACAGTACATCCAGTCACAGAGTATGTAGATTTTAGTTTGTTATACAAAGCCAACTAATTATGTGCAGCCAATAGTTGGTTTGTTTACAGGCTCCAAAGTGAAGAACTTCAGTAATGTTCAATAGACAACAACAACATGTTCAGTTTGGGTTAATATTGTTGGTTATATTGTATAAACTATAAAACAGAAACAATGCATATCAGACAAGAGGAATGTGGCAAAGCATACAATCAACAAAGCGTAAATGAGTTGGATATACAAAACAATAATATTAATAAATCTATGCAATTAGAATATAAATTTTGTACAAGAGTACATGTACTCAAAATTAACTATTATAATTCAGCACCAGTTCCAGTCATCAATCTACCAATTTTTCCTCAAATGAAAGCATATAACTTCAAGACATTTTTTTTTTTGATGAGATGCTATTGTGTCAAGTGAATCTCAAATAAAGTTCAGGGTTTTGTAAAAGTGATCACAAACACCAAGATGAGGAAAATACCTTCATGCAAATACATATACCTCAAATGATATGCCCTGAGGAAATAATAGAAAGACGCCCATGTGATAAGGAATGTTATCAAACCGACATTTTCAGAGCAAATTAAAGACTTGTTAACATTATAGGTATTCGGTAACAGACAATGAACATAAAAAAATAGATGCTACATGTACATTTTTCTGCATTATAATGTACTAATTACATATTTACATAGGTTTAATAGCACCAGGATTCATTTCTACAGACAGAAATGAATGCAATGTGAAATGGTGATTTGTGACACCCTGAGAAAGTCTATGGTATACCGGAAGTATTCGTGGCTATAGTAAAGTAAATCTGAAAATGGTCATTTTTCGCCAGGTCACATGATTTTGTTCCCTAAGTAATCGAAAACGGTCCATTTGCAAAAAAACGCCGTCTTAACTATTCGAAAAGCACCCGATTTACGAAAACGTCCTTTTCCTGAAATGACCTGCACAAGCTATTCGAAAGTGGTCATACAGTTTTTCATGATTGCGATATTCATTTCCAGTCAAGAATACTTAGGGAACTTACCGCACACTTATAAATTGATATTTTACACCTTTGGTGGATGGAAACTTTTGGTCCAAGGTTATCAAGGACTTTCCAAGGTAATATAACCTTGGAAAGTCCTTGATAACCTTGCTACAAGGGCTCATCAGAATTATATCAGTGTATAATTCACCTACTTTAATGGCTAGAATTAGGCAATATTCACACAAAAAGAGTGAATGGCAAATTGGCCAGTAACTGAATCGATCGATGAATTTGGAATTTTAATCAATACATACATGCACCCAGTGCTTCACGTAGTCCATCACATAGACAAAGTTATGAGATAGGGTTTGGAATAATTTGATCTAGGTGGCTTTCAGATTCATCAGGACCACCGACTGTAATTATGAAAATAGAGCCAAGTCAATGGTGTTGAATAAGCCTGTACCCAAGTTGGCCAGATGTCCATCTCAAATAAGTTCATGAAGTTGGGTACACCTAGCTATTATCGTTCATGAGATATGGTTAACAGATATCTAATGGCAAATAGACCATTTGCTGGTTTAGTGATCGTTATGCACCAGCACAGTCATGAGAAGACACAGGCCATAAACCGGGCATGTCCTCCATAAGGGCCCAGGTTAAACATCGGAATAAATGAGCAATAATGCTGGTTATATGAAAACAGAAGGGAATATATAAAATAAAACATAGTATTTGTTCACATTACCTCACCAATCATTAAATATTCCTCTCTAGCCTTTTCGAATAAACGTCATTTTTGCTCATTTATCCCATTGTATAACCCGGGCCCTTATATGGACCTGCTTAGTGTACGACCTGCATCTTCTCGACTGTATGCGGTGGTGTGTGACAATCGCTAAACTGGCAAATCGTCTATTGACCCGATGATCCATCTCATTGATTGTAATGGGCTTTGTGACCACATGATGTGATAGGTTTGAGGTGAGTATGGGGTGCCCAGGTATGTGTTAACGTGATATCTGAGACAGAAGGATATATGTGATGATGATGATAATACACCTTAGCCAACACCAGAATACAGCTTTCTTTTTCAGTTAAAATCTAGTGGCCATGCTGTTTTAAGTAGACCACTATTTTCAGGAATAAATAGCTTTAGTCATGTGGAATGGAGAGAATGAATTATCATAAAACTGTAGAGATATATATCAACGATGAAACATTTTGATTTCTTATTAACTGGAAAAAGCGTATCAATCTCATTAATCTATGCCAACTGCTTCAACATGTCCAAAGAACATTTCCAATGTTTCAATATAAAATGGTACAAAATGTATAAATCTATATGATTTACAAATGGAATATTATGAACAAATTTGGTATGATGAGAAGAATACATTCCCAGAGAAGCAATTCCATATGCATAGTTCAATTTATTTTTAACACGGTTTAAGTAGCCTTGTTTGAATTAATATATGTAACATTATTTACAAATAATAACCAAATTTATAGTCACAATCAGGAACAATATATTCTTGGAGTCATAGATACATGTAGATCTGTAAACATATACATGTATATATATAAAATATGAAGCATTTAACATGGATGTAGAAATATTTTATAACAAAGAAAAATACATGACAAAAAGCATAAATAAGGATATATCAAAATGGATAGTAGACATTTGCATCAATGTTAATAGTTGAAACCAATCGTCTAATTAGGTCTAATTACTTGTAGCATATGGAAGCACCATTTTTTTCTTTCTTTCTAATGTATAATGGGGGCATCCAAATAGTATGTATACTTAAAAGTGGGGGGGGGGGAGCATACCATTGCTCTTTTCCCTGGAGGGGCATAAAGTTGCTATTTTCCCAATGTAAGCTACATGTACAGTAAATTCAGTATACATCAAGGCAACTATGAATTCGTGATTGGGTGTATATATACTTTCTTTATGGATGCCCGTTGAATAATGAGCATGATGAGCATTACGTACATTAATATATTATTCCCTTCAATACAGAATGCACAGATTACCATTATATTTGATTATCACTGATATCATACATGTACATCACCACACAGTGTTAATATGTGGACTTTCATGCCAGTATTTACAGGTACATATTGGTATTGTACTCCGACACTCACTCATCATATGGAAAAGGATCAAATAATTCGATCACAGAATGCATTTTCTTATCCAAAAATATCAGGGTGGTTAAATTGATCAGAATAGATAGTTCATCAAATGATACAATAACATGACCGTCTCTATGTTGTTCCTCTCGCCTACAGCAAGGTTAGGAAATTTATTAGAGTGATTGATCAAAATTCAAGGGAAACTCTGCCCGGTCTCATGTGACATGTACGTACTATTTCTACCCAGAACATGTAAAAACCTGAATATACACATGATATATATATATATGTATACAAATATGAGTGCTGACCGATGCTTCAAATACTTCAAAAACTTTAATAGCACCTAAATTTGATACAGCAAAATATTGTCTTCGGCTTGTCTTTCATCCAATTGTGTTAAGTCCTGAGAACTCATATTCCTCAAAACTCAAAATCGACAAATTCTGCACACGATTGTAAAATTATTAATCACTGTACTTTCCAGTTCGCCTTACCTAAAACTCGCCTCACCAAACCAGCGTGGCGATGATTGTCTTTAAATCGAGTACACAATTTTTGTTTCATGAGCTTCAGGATATCAGAATTACTATTTCTAATATATATGCATAAACAAGTAGCAAATTGATTTCATGGTAACTTCTTCTGACATGTTCATTAGACAGATGTACTCAGTATCAGCTATTCACTTGTCATGGTCTGAGGAATGTACTCGATATGTGCTGTTCTGTCTTGTTTGTTGATACTTGAGCTCACGCAGAGTTGACACACTCTGAGAAATATACTCAGCATTTGTCTTTCAGTTGGTATCTTCTTTGGTATGTTTGATAGATGTACTCAGTATTTGCTGTACAGTTGCCTTGTTCGTCGAGAGACATACTCAGTATCCGCTAGCGTGTCTTGTTTGTTGAGAGTCACTCGGTATTTCCTGTACAGTTGTTTTGATATTCAGGATATACTCAGCAATTTCTGTCCAACAAGTACTCAGTTTGTACTGTCCATTTTCTCCATCAGTTCCTCTAGTTTGTGGCCAAGCTTGAGGTTCTTGGCAGTGGAGTTGTCTTCTAAAGCACTGATTATCTGGATAAGATAGCGGAAAGATTCATGGTCATTAGTTAATATATAGTGAAATTTGAATGTGAAACAAAAATATAAAACAGTGAAGAACGGAAGATTTATTGACAGCTTTGACTTCAGCCCATCTTGACATTTTCAAGTTAAATACTACACTAACGTTCCGTCATTTACCTTGACTTACTGAATAGAGTAAACTGTTCAAACCGAGAAACGCACGTGATGTCATATAGCCAATCAAGATAGGAGCTTGCCAATACCGTGCAGCTAGGATTTACTTTGATGTCTGCCCGTGTGATCTCCAAATATGGCAAGTGGTGGGTGTATTTATGTTAATTTGCTTCGAATAGCCAATCAAATTTGAATTTTAAAGAGGTCACACATTGCACTTCTCCTAATATGGACCACGGAATATTTATAGCGCTATGACATCACCAGACCTGTATTCTGATCAGATAATGTGGTACGTTCAGCCAAGGCAACACGTGTAGTGTTAGACTTGGGTTAGCGAAGATGACTTCAGCCCAATGTTGACACAATTTTGACCCAATATCGACACAATTTTGACCCAATATCGACATAATATTGACCCTGTTTTGACCCAATTTCAACACAATGTGTTTTGACCCAATGTCGACACAATGTTGGCCCTGTTTTAATTGACCCGATGTCAACCCAATTTAGGTCCTATCAATGGCAGTTTCTTGTTCCCAAGTAGATTGAATGCTTTCAACTATTTATTTTGACAAGATGAATTTCAAGATAATGATTCCAACATGAGGGTGAGACTCATAAAACCCCATGGCTTCCCCCAAGCAAACGAGAAATATGCTGAGAATGTGCAACATATTATACAATACAATACAATACAATATTTATTTATCCTCAGAATTACAATATGGTAACGCTAGCTGACAGGAGCTAATATATCTGAGCTACATGTAAATACTAAAATATAATTAAAAAATAACAGTGAATAAAAATATTTACAGTTGTTATATGTTGTATGAGAAATATTAAAAATTCTGTTATAAGAGGTACATGTACAATTCAGTAAGACATCTAGAATTGACCTTTGAAGGATTGTGCTTGTGAGAGTATGATCTATAAAAAAAAAGACAGTAAAACGTTGGATAGGACTTTAAAAGCAACAATCAGGACAGTAAAACAATGTATATGCTAAAACCAGATATGACAGATTACATGTATACAGTGTGTAAATCTGCTAAAATCAGCCTTTACAAAATCGGCAGTTACATGTAAAACCGGTCCATGATTTAATGAGTCTTCTAAAATCTTTAATATCTGTAGTTTGTCTAAGATTATTTGGTAATTCGTTCCAAATTTGAGTTCCCAGGTGAGTAAAAGAGTGTAAACCAGCATTTACAGTTCTTCTATGCTGACTGGCAATAGTGTTTGTCCTTCTAAGATTATATCCAGTAACTTTGGCATTGAACATCTCATTCATATACAAAGGGTTTAGTTTGTTAAAAGACTTAAAAACTTCTACTGCGATTGTTTGTAGTCTGGATAACTCTAAAGTAGGTAGGTTGGCTCTCTTTAGGAGAGATTCATACGTGGCATTAAAATCAGCAAACACAAACTTGAGAGCTCTATATTGTAATTTTTCCAGTTTCTTAGTGTTAGAAGAGCCACATGAGTGCCATACGGCAGGACAGTAATTAAAATTTGATAAGATAAACGATTTATATATTAAAAGTCTTGACTGTTGATCGAGGTTGTAGGCTAGTCTTTTCAGCACATTTAGCTGCTTGCTGGCACTTCTTATGATATTGGATACGTGTTCATTGAAATTCAGTTTGTTGTCCAGCTGAACACCCAGCAGCTTAACACTGTGCTCGCTGGTGATAGAGATATCGTTGATGTTGAGAGTGCCCTCCCCTTGTTCTTTGGCGATCATAACCTGAAATTTTGAGGGATTTGCCTGCATCTGATTTACATCGCACCAAGTTATGATGTTTGCACTTTCATTTCTGATTTTGGTTAAAATCTCACTCTTGTTCTTTCCTTGTATAAGAACAGAGTTGTCGTCAGCATAGTTAAAAAGTTTTTCCTTCTTTGATATGGTAAAAAATGTCATTAATAAAAATATTAAATATGGCAGGTCCAATAATGGAGCCTTGGGGGACACCTTTCCTGATGGTATCCCACGTACTATGAATGGAAGCGACCTTAACACATTGTTTTCTGTCTATGGCTATACTAATCATCCAGAATTGTTCTTTTTAGAGAATATCATCAATTCTGCAGATATAACAGCTATACATTTAAGAATATATATATACCGGTATATATCACAAAATCATATCTAGATAAATACACAAAAAAGGGCCATAACTCTGAAAAATAAGGGCAGAGAGGAATAATTTTTTCATAGGCTTGATGAATAAGTTTCCATCCAAAATTTGGTAGCTTGTATTGAGCACAGTTCTTCAGATATAACTGGTTACATTCAAGCATATCCAAGATTAGTACACCTGAAAAGGAACATACATGTAACTTCATACAAGTGTTCTGAGATCATTGCGGGATCATCCGCCGAAGGTGCAGCAGTATTGAAAGCATACATGTAGAGCAAACAATAAGGTCTGGAATACGTGATGTGGTATAGACAATAATGTCTGGAATAGATTATCTGGTAAAGTCCCATGTGGGATTACTGGCATATAAGTTAATCCCATGTAGGATGGATAGGTCAGTGCCGTGGGATTACTGCTGCATAGGGCAGTCCAGTGTGAGATTACTGCTGGATAGGTCAGTCCCATGTGAGATTACTGCTGGATAGGCCAGTCCTGTGTAGGATTACTGCTGGATGGACCAGTCCCGTGTGGTATTACTGATGGATAGACCAGTCCCCTGTGGGATTACTGCTGGATAGTCCAGTCCCAAGTTGGATTTTTGCTGGATAGGCCAGTCCTGTCTGGGATTACTGCTGGATAGGGGAGTCTCGTATGGGATTAATGCTGGATAGGACAGTCCCGTGTGGGATTACTGCTGCATAGACAGTCCAGTGTGGGATTACTGCTGCATACGGCAATCCTGTGTGGGATTACTGCTGGGGAGGCCAGTCCCATGTGGGATTACTGCTGGATAGGCTAAACCTGTGTGGGATTACAGTGGGATACGTCAGTCCTAAGCAGGATTATGGCTGGATAATGGGATTACTGCTGCATATTGCAGTCCAGTGTCATATTACTTCTGGATAGGCCAGTCCCGTGTGAGATTACTGCTGCATACATGTAGGCCAGTCCTGTGTGGGATTACTGCTGGATAGGCCAGTCCCATGTGGGATTACTGCTGGATAGGCCAGTCCGGTCTGGGATTACTCTGGATAGGCCAGTGCCATTTGGGATTACTGCTGGATAGGCCAGTCTCATGGGGGATGACTGCTGGATAGGCCAGTTCCAAATGGGATTACTGCTGGATAGACCAGCCCGGTCTGGGATTACTGCTGGATAGCTAAATTCCATATGGGATTACTGCTGGATAGGTCAG